>PVYJ01005307.1:0-37768 GCA_002995095.1 Rhizopogon sp. AM-2018a | reverse complement strand
TAAACTGAATGAAACCAATTCCTTATTATAGTATATTATATGATATGTCGTCTATGTAAGGGCCTCCACAGTTAGGAGTGCAGGCACCAGTCATCAAACTTACGTGTTGCATGTGAAGTTTATAGCTAAATCCCGCTTCATATCGGGATTATAATATATGACGTTTATTCTCATCTATGTAACCCCAATTACGCTGAGTACTACTGTTTTAAATCGACGCGTTTCCCTCCGGCCGCGGCTGAAATCAAGCTGATGCATGATGTCAAACATTTTCTCAGGGGGAAAATCACCGCAACCCGTAGTACCTGATTACCGTGTATATATAACAATAATCTTGTTCACAAAGTCACCGAGTAATCTTCCTTGCCACTCATGCTTCCTCCAGGTCTGCACAATGACCACGAGGCACAGGTCCCTGAGCAACACCCACCTATGCAACCCCCTTCTATACGTTCAAGTGCCCCCTCCCATGTTCCAGTCGATTTCTTTGACCCTACCGGCGTCCATGAGCTCCGACGTACCTTCACAGAACAAAGCCATGCAGTCCCTACCAACCCCACGAAGGCTACGAGCGCCCTAGGGACACCCCCTAAAGAAGCTGACTATCCCAGTCCTGCTTCAACCGTCATCGAGGATGATGAATTCAATTTTGCCAAACATCTCAAAGATATCATTAAGCGGTCAGTTCAGGGTCATTTGCTATCAGCCTTCCTTTAATCAAAATCAATTCTAGATGCGATGAGGAAGACATAAAGTGGCGTGAGCTTGGTATCGTCTTCAATGACCTGCGTGTCGTAGGTATTGGTGCGAGATCATCATTGCAACCAACCATGGGATCCTTATTTAACCCTGCCTCACTGTTGCGCACAATCAGTGCAATGCGCAACCCTCCCGTGCGCGATATTTTGTCAGGCTTCGAAGGTGTTGTTGCACCTGGTGAAATGCTACGTGAGTCCCGCGATTGTCGCTACATGTACTATTTTTATATATCATATCAGTCGTTCTTGGGAAACCAGGGTCTGGATGTAGCACCTTCCTCAAGACCCTCGCTAACCAGCGTGAAGAGTATCATGCTGTGGAAGGACAGGTTTCGTACGATTCATTTACTCCTGAAGACATCCGGAAGCACTTCCGCGGAGACGTCATATATTGCCCAGAGGACGATATTCACTTCCCTACCTTGACCGTCGAGCAGACCATATCATTTGCCATCAAAACTCGCACCCCTCAAACCCGTTTCGCCAATCAGTCAAGAAAGCAATTTAACGAGGAAATTTTGGACATCCTCCTGAGAATTTTCGGTCTTCGGCACGTTCGGAAAACGGTCGTCGGAAATGCCGCTATTCGAGGTGTATCAGGCGGAGAGAAGAAACGAGTTTCCATTGCAGAAGCACTGTCTTGCAGAAGTATGATCGGCGCATGGGACAAGTGAGCTTTTTGCCTGCGGCTGGTTGTTCTTGCGTTTACTCAGGACATGTAGTTCTACACGTGGCCTCGACGCTTCTACAGCACTCGAGTTTGTCCAAGCTTTGCGTTTGGGCACTGACATCGCACGTCTAACAACTATCGTGTCGATCTACCAAGCCGGAGAGCAGCTTTATGACCTCTTCGACAAGGTATGCGTCATCGCTGAAGGTAGAATGGCGTATTTCGGGCCAGCCAATGCTGCCCGCCAATATTTTATCGATATGGGCTATGAACCCCACAACAGACAGACCACAGCCGATTTCCTCCTCGCTGGTAAGTCCACTCAGCTACTATAGCAACATTCTTGCTCACATTCCTGGTCATTAGTGACAGACCCTAACGGGCGGAAAATTAGGACAGGATTCGAAGGCACAGTTCCCAGGACTGCTGAGCAAATGGCCGTTCATTTCCATGCGTCACAGCTTGGCAATCGTAATCGTCAGGCAATTGAGGAGTATAGATCACTTCATGTCGGCAATCCTGACCGCAAAGCCTCATACAGGCAGAGCGCTTTGATGGAGCATTCTCGTCATGCACCCAAGAGCAACTCGTACACAATATCTATCCCTATGCAAATCAGGGCTGTGATGGTTCGCCGCGTGCAAATCATCAGAGGCGACATCACCGCACAGGTGGTACAGCTACTGTACGTTTTTCACGTACTGGTTATGATAGCAACCTTCTGACTCCACTTCACCGATCAGTGCTCAGATCTTCCAAGGAATCATCATGGGGACAGTCTTTTTGAAGCTGCCTGATGCAACCTCGGGTTATTTCTCTCGTGGAGGCATCTTATTCTTGTGAGTCTCTCGTTCGACCTATGGACCGTACCCTCTCTGACATAATGTAGTGCTCTCTTCTTCGGTGCAATATCTGCCATGGCAGAGATTCCCGCCCTATTCGCGCAGCGCCCTATCGTATTGCGTCACCACAAAGCAGCGATGTACTACCCCTTCATCGAGGCTCTTGCTCACACAGTGGTAGACATCCCGATCACATTTACCATCCAAGCAGTCTTCTGTGTTATTCTTTACTTCCTGGTTGGCCTTCAAAGGACGGCATCTCAGTTCTTGTGAGTGCTGCTTATAGTTCTATATCTGCAGCATGGCTGAATCATATTGTTCCGCAAGCATATTTTTTTTGGTGGTCTTCACCATGACCACTGTGATGAAGGCTTTCTTCAGGTTGATCGCCGCCAGTTTCAAGGATGAGTCTGGCGCAACGTCCATGGCTGGTATCTTTGTATTACTCGTTTCATTGTACACCGGTTACACCATTCCCCGTCCAAGTATTCCAGGCGGGCTCAGATGGATAACATATCTGAACGTGAGCACTTCTTTTCTCTGTTAACAATCTGAACTAAACTTCTCGATGCAGCCTCTTCGTTACGGCTTCGAGTCCGTCCTGACGAATGAGTTCCACACTTTGAACGGCACCTGTAGCACGCTTGTTCCCCAAGGCCCAGGCTATGAGAATGTTTCTCTGGCGAACCAGGTTTGCACAACTGTCGGATCAATACCCGGCATGACCACCGTAGACGGCAACAGGTTTGTGAACTTGTCATATGGCTACTCGTACAGTAACTTGTGGAAAGTAAGTTTAATGATCTGACGACAATCGTCCTCGCTGAGATCTCTTGTTCTTCAGGACTACGGTATTATAATTGTCTTCGGTGTCGGTTTCCTTGCGCTCCTGCTCATCGCCACGGAATATAACACCAGTTCTGCGTTCGATCATGCGGTCACTCTCTTCAAGAAAGGCAGGCGCTGGTCTGAACTCATTGATACCCCGGCAGATGAAGAGAAGCCCAGTCAGGCAGCAAACGCTACGCGTAGCACGGGCACATCGCCGAAGGTCTCTGTGGAAAAGTCAGCAACCAATGACGTATTTACCTGGCAGCACATTCAATACACCGTACCGATATCTGGCGGTGAAAGACGTTTGCTTGACGATGTCTCCGGGTACGTTGCACCTGGAAAGTTGACTGCTCTCATGGGTGAATCGGGTGCCGGAAAAGTTCGTCGCATTCTCTTGTGCTTGGAGCTCTTTACTCAACTTCTTATCGCAGACGACGTTACTCAATGTTTTAGCTCAACGGGTCGACGTCGGAGTCGTTGCTGGAGAGCGGTTCGTCAACGGGCATCCTCTCCCCGCAGATTTCCAGGCTCAGACGTTAGTGGACATGCTGCCGTGAAGACTTTTCGCTGATTAGCCCTTACAGAGGTTATTGTCAACAAACGGACACTCACTTGCCCCAAACAACCGTTCGGGAGGCCCTTCTGTTCTCCGCTCGTCTACGACGACCCGGATCTGTCCCGTCTGCGGAACTCGAGGCATAGTAGGTTTTCAATCTTATCACAGTTCGTATACGACTGAGACTTGTGGATAGTGTGGACAAGTGCCTCGTGATGTGCGGTCTTGAGAATTATGCTGACGCTATTGTTGGGACATTGGGTGTTGAGCATCGAAAGCGTACTACTATTGGTGTTGAGCTCGCAGCCAAGGTAAATGCTTCGAAGCCACACATGTCATCTGTGCTGATAGTTTTGAAGCCAAAATTGCTTTTATTCCTTGATGAACCAACGTCCGGACTCGACTCCCAATCTGCCTGGGCAATCATGACATTCCTTCGTGAACTCGCAGACAACGGTCAGGCAATTCTTTGCACGTGAGTTATGCTACATTGCGCGGGAACGTTTTTGATGCTAAATATTTGCATCAGAATTCACCAACCCTCCGCCGAGTTGTTCCAGGTATTCGACAGACTGTTGCTTCTTCGCAAGGGCGGTCAGACCGTCTACTTCGGTGATATTGGCGATCAATCCTCAATTCTGCTGAATTACTTCGAGCGCAACGGAGCGCCACCCTGCAATGCCGATGCTAATCCGTAAGTGATTTCGTCTACGTTACTTTCAACATAATCACACTGATACCCAAGTGCTGAGTATATGCTGGATACCATTGGCGCTGGTGCAACTGCTACTACTTCAACTGACTGGCATGACGTTTGGATGAAATCTCAAGAAGCTGTAGAACTTCAAGAACAGATTGAACGAATTCATTCCGATGGTCGCGCACGACCAACCATTGTGACGGAACGCCGCAGTGAATTCGCTACCTCGTGGATTCACCAAGCTGTCACCCTCACGAAGCGGAACTTCCAAGCGTACTGGCGCAATCCGACATACCTTATTGCAAAGATGCTTCTCAACATCGTAGGCGGTTTGCTCGTCGGGTTTACTTTCTTCCGCTCCCCGAACACGGTGCAAGGGACGCAGAACAAACTCTTTGTATGTTCCTCTGTTGCTCGTCTGCAAGTCACGCGCTCACTTTAATGCAGGCAATTTTCATGGCAACAATTCTTTGTGTTCCCCTATCGCAACAACTGCAATCTGTATACATCAACATTCGTTCCATCTACGAAGTCCGCGAGCGTCCAAGCAGAATGTACAGCTGGACTGCACTCGTTACATCACAGATCCTGGTGGAGATTCCCTGGAACATTTTTTGCTCATCGCTCTTCTTCGTCTGTTGGTACTGGACAGTTGGTTACTCCACCGATCGGGCGGGCTACACATACCTTCTGTATGGCATCGCGTTCCCTCTGTATTACACCACCATCGCACAAGCAATTGCATCTATGGCACCCAGTGCAGTAATCGCATCTTTGTTATTCAGCACGTTATTCTCATTCGTAGTCATCTTGTAAGTCTAGCTCATCTTTAATGTTGGTCCACTCGCTGATGCCTCTAAAGCAATGGTGTTTTGCAGCCTTTCCGTGTGTTGGGTTGGTGGCGGTGGATGTACAGAGTATCGCCATTCACGTACCTCATCGAGGGCCTCTTGGGTCAATGTGAGCACGTACCCCTTTCAACGTATGAGACGTTTACTGAGAATACCTTTCAGCGATCGGCGGACAACTGGTTAATTGCGCGTCAGGCGAACTAGTCACGGTCAATCCTCCCAGCGGCAACTGCTCGAGATACATGGACCCCTTCATTTCTTTCGCTGGAGGCTACATCACCAACCCTGACGCGACTGCTGGATGCCTTTACTGCCCGTACCGCACTACGGATGAGTTCATGTTCAATAATTTCAACATCGAGTATTCTCACCACTGGCGAAACTTGGGCATCGTACTGGGTGTCGTGGCATTTAATGTGCGTTCCTTTTTGACCTACTAGCACGCGCTCATCTAAAACGGATTCCAGGTATTTGCGATATTCGCGCTTACATATTTATTCCGTATTCAGAAGGGAAACTTATTCAAGCGACGAGGATGAAACCAAGAGAATGACATCCGGCACAGTATTGATCTTCACCCGCAGGTCCCACTGTCGTGTACAGTACCCGGGACGAAAAAGTAAATTATTACTTAATTAGCCCATACTTAATTCATGTATTGCAACTATTCACATCTGCACGCCTCATGTTTGACACTCCTAGCGTCATGTTCACTGGTTCACTACATACACAACAACCACCGGGTAGATAAACTTCCTTAGTAATGCAACAGCACAATCACCGTATCGATAAAATCCCCGACCTCGTCGTCGAACTCGATCTCTCCTTCCCCTCTTTCTTCTTCTTCACGCTCGCGCCCTCCCATATCCTCCAAAACTTTAAATTTTCATCCCCTGCACCCGTACACACCACGTCACCCGCAGGTCCTACTGCCGTGTACAGTACCCGGGAGTCATGCGCGTCACGTATCTCCGCAATACGTTCGAGCGATGGGTATGCGTGCACCATGATCGCGTTCGTAGGGTATCCGTGCGTAGTGAGGATTTCTTTTTTGTGTGGTGACCAGATGATAGAGCTGACTTGAGAGGGCGTTTTGAGGGAATGTAAGCGGGCACCAGTACCACTGTTCCAGACGTGAACAGTTGCATCGTTTGTACCGCCGCCGCTGGCCAAGAGAGAAGATTGCCAAGGACACCAAGCAATGGCCTGCAGACAGTGTCAGACCACAAGACGCAATCGGACAACGAAAGCTTACCTTCACAGCTGCGGTGTGGTTCCGCTTCGTCCATTTGGCCTGCCCACGTGCACCCTCCATAACATCGCCTACACGTCCATCCCAAATATTGACAACGTTGTCGTTACCCCCGCTCGCTAGTAATTCGCCATCTGCTCTCCATTTTAGCCCGCAGACTTCTCCTGTGTGCCCAAGGAGCTCCATAACCTTGTGCCGAGGAACGCGGACGTCATGGTGCCATATACTTCCGTCTCCACATCCAGAGCTAAGTATGTGAGCATTCCAGGAGAGCACAGCGATCTGTCCCTGATGTCCGCCCATCGTGCGGAGCTTTTGTCCGGCTTCGAGGTCCCACAGCTCGACCTCACCAGTGCCGAGCCCAACACCGAGGTAAGAACCATCATTCGAGAAGTCAACCGAAGAGACATATGTACCCTCGGGCGCTTCACCAAGGTGAGAAACGTTCCCCGTATCAGCCCGCCAGACGTACGTGCTCTCAGCGAGAGCGACGGCGACAACGTTCTGGACAGACCATGACACAATATTGAGGTAAAAGTCATCGACCATGCCAGGAGCATCAAGTACGCGCTCGGGCTGGGTGGGGATGCGGCGGGACTTGTTTGTGACAGAGTTGGTTGACGAAGGGAGTTCACCCGGGCGTCCGTATAGCGGACGAGCTAGTTCACGTTGTTGGGAAAGCGTAGAGTCTGACGAGGAAGCTGGGGGTGCCTCGTGGTAAGACAGCACGCGGCGGTTAAGAGGGACACCAGTAGCAGCTGCCAGACGAGCAGTGTGTCCTGGTGATGTAGATTTAGGGTTGAGATTCATGAGCTCGAGTGTGGCAGCAACATCGTCAGAATCACGAGTGGTAATGAAACGATCACGGCTGTCGCTTGTAGATTGTGTGCGTTCTCGAGTAGCAGGGGTTGATCTAGAGCGCTTCAGCTCTGGTCTAGGCTGTGATGTTGGGGGTACGTAGTCGCGTGTCACAACGTCCAAACGGGTCTCAATGCCGCCTTTCCTGATGACCCCTCCACCTGCCTGGCGCTGAAAAGAGTCTGAGACGGTAATACCACCTCCCGTTGCCCGTTTGACGGGAGATACGGGTCGCGATTTGGCGATAAATGGATTTGAGAGGTCAGCAGGATGAGATCGTTTCTTTGGGGAGAGGGAGATGCCATTGAAGGCAGAGATGACAGAGGGTGTGAGGGGTGTCTTTGCATCTGAACGTGATCTATAGCGAGATGGTGTCTTGGGTATCGACGTCATCGTGACACGGAGTGAACACAACAATCAGGAGGCGCGAGGAACAAGTAGAGTAGAGTAGTTGGTGACTGAATCAGACTGATCGTTGTGTCAAGTTGGCGTTTTTTGAACGTGTAGGCACGTGTATATCACGTGCACTGTTTTTCGTCTTGGTTTCATCTATTCACGTGGTTTGATTTTCGACGCGTGAAACGCGTCTGCTTTTGGCATGTCAGCCATTTTTGCTCGTCAGCCATCGTCCACTTATGAAAGCAGCTAGTGTACGATTTGGATACGCTCCTTTTTTGCCTTGCCACCACGATCATTCCCATCTCTACGACACATTCGTTACCTCTGCGCCAGAATCATGTCCCTGAACTCTCTCCTCATGTCAGTTCTTCTCCTCACCAGCATAACCTATGGGCGACCTTTGGTATCACCCAAAGATGATGCCCAACAGCCGGAGGTTGTCCCCTTCACTGGGGTCAATCCCTCTGACCCGCGCATGGCACACGGTCCTGACGGCCTGCGCCCTGCCGCAGCTGCAATAGCAATGATCATCGCCTCAGAGCAGTCCAAAGGACAAGGTGGTCCTACCATCCTCATCCCCTATGAGTACCCCAACACCACACCTCCGTCTCCCACGCATTTCTTCGTGTCCCCCACGACCTCCAACAAATTTGTGCCACACCCCCCAACGCCCAGCCTCCGTACGCCAGAAAATCCACCCGCTATCGTCCCCGCTCCGCAGTCCAACCGTTCCGAGCACAACGTGTTGACCCTCGCCATCACCGTTAGCACTGTTCTCGGCCTCCTCGTCTTGTTCACCGTCAGCAAGTATACCCTCGGGTGCCTCCGTGACGCAAAGCGCAAGTGCCGGTTTTCACAGGAGTCCTGGGGTCATAAGGAGAAGGTGCTCGCATCCATCAGCGCGGAGGTAGCCGCGCCAGACACAGAGGCAGAGGAGCAGAGCTTGAGGACTTTCTCGTTTCCAAGCCGGCCCAGCCGCAAGGTCGTGCGTATCCAAGAACCCAACGAAGTCCCATCTGAGCCCAGCGTCGACAATCGGTTCAGCACCCTCATCGCAGCCACTGCCTTCAGGCAATCCCACCCTGATCACGACAGCATCACCACCCAGGACACTACTTCCACGATGCCGTACCTCTTCAAGGTCCATCCGGATACCCAGGGAGATCACTTGCGCACCAGGAGTGCGCCCGTCATCAGAGACGACTCCTCGATGTCTACCGTAAGGCCAGCCAATATCACAGAATCAGAGTGGGCAAGATCCTATCGCACATCACAGGCGAGCGTTGATATCCCGAGCTCCTTGGTGCCCTCCAGAGGAAGTAGGTTGTCTAGGTGGTAGATCTTCGAACAAATTTCCTTTTTACGTACCAGAACCTCACGGAACAAGGCGAAGGCACTTCAAGGTGCATTATCATTGGGTGCAGCAGACGCGGTATCGAATTACAGGATCATGGAATATAGTATGGAAACCTTAGACTTTCCGAAATGAACGATATAGGTATATAGGCAGAGTGAGTGTGAAGTCATTAGGTTGCGATGAATCCGTTCCGTCTCATAAATTACTTGCGGAGAGTAGCGAGCTTCTGCTGCAGGCCAGTAAAGGGGTTCCCTTTCCGGATGCGGCACATGTATGTGAGCGTGAAAAGTGCAAAAACCTACGGCGCGGGTTAGCTCGAGAGAAGCAGTCTATGATAAGCCAGACTCACGTTGAAAGCGGTGAAGCCGAGCATGATAAACAAGTCACGCCAGTGGTGGGAGTACGTGATGTTGAACTGGGAGAGCATATACTGGTTCGTGGTTCGGTAGGGGCAGAACAGGCATGTAGAGGTGGCGTTGGAGTCAGCAAGGTAGCCGCCAGCAAATGACATGAACATGTCCATGTATTCGCCACAATTGGATCCACTGGGAGGAATTATGGGAACGAACTCATGCACAGCACAGTTAATGTCTTGGTTACCGATAGCTAGAGAGAAAAGGTCAGCGTGATGCACCTGATGTAAGCGCGGAAAAGTAACCTTGACCAAGCAGACCCTCGATGAAGTAGGTGAAAGGGGTGACATAGTACATCCACTGCCACCAACCCAGCGCACTGTACGGTTGCAAGACGCCGTTGCTACAAAAGAATTTAGGTACATGATCACATCCAGCTGGTCTGTTAAACTCACAAGGTAATGACAAATGCGAATAGCCCACTGAACAGTAGCGATGCAACCACAGCGCTTGGGGCAACAGCTGCGACTGCATGTGCGATAGTCGTGTAGTAGAGGGCGAAAACAACGCCGTACATGAGGTACGTGTATCCCGCGCGGTCACTAGGGAACCCGACAGTCCAGTACCAGCAGAAAAAGAAGAGCGACGAGGCCACGATGTTCCATGGGATTTCGACAAGTAGCTGGCTGACGAGGAGAGCCGTCCAATTGTACATCCTGCTTGGGCGCTCGCGTATTTCATAAATAGACCGAATATCGATGAATATAGTCTGAAGTTGCTGCGAGAGAGCGACACAAATCACCGACGCCAAAAAGATAGCCTATTGAAACAGTCAGCAACCTTATCATGCAACGCACAATGTCACATACAAAGAGCTTGGTCTGGGTACCTTGGAGTGAATCACTAGTATTAAAGAACGTGAAACCAATGAGCAAGCCGCAAGCGATGCAAAGCGCAAACTTTGCCATTAGGTAGGTTGGGTTGCGCCAGTAAGCCTGGAAGTTGCGCTGGGTGAGGAACATAACTTGGTGACTCCAAGATGTCGCGAACTCAGTGGGCAGTTGAGCCTGAACAACGGGTCGAGCACGACCTTCATCGTGGATTTTCTCAATCTCTTCTTGGAGTGCAGCAGCCTCAGATGAGTTCGTCCAAATAGTGTGCCAGTCGAATGCGGTTGTCGCCGTTGCACCTGCGCCAATGACGTCGAGCATGTACTCAGCCCTACGGGAAATGTCAATTTAAGACAGGAATAAATAAATTGAATAAGCCCTCACGGGTTAGCATCGGGATCGCACAGAGGTGCACCGTTGGACTCGAAGTACTCAAGCATGGTGGAAGACCCACGACCGACGTCACCAAAGTAGACGGTCTGGCCACCCTTCTTGAGGAGCAAGAGACGATCGAACATCTGGAACAGCTCTCCGGACGGCTGATGAATCCTGTATAAATAGACGTTAGTAAATGCATTGTAATAGACGGACAATATGTCGAACTTACGTGCAGAGGATGGCCTGGCCATTGTTGGCCAACTCGCGGAGGAACGTCATGATGCCCCATGCAGATTGAGAGTCAAGACCAGAGGTAGGTTCATCCAAGAACAGGAGAAGCTTGGGCTATGCCACTATCAGTAGTCAGCGTGGGGCATGTGACAAAAGAACTAACCTTAGCGGCGAGCTCGACACCGATAGTCGTGCGTTTACGCTGTTCGACACCCAAAGACCCAACGATGGCATCAGCATAGTCCTCCAGGCCACACATCTTGAGACACTTGTCAACGCTGATAGGATGTTAGGAATTGCAACGATAAAGGAAGCAATGACAACTAACTAAGCTTCTGCTTCAGCTGAAGAAACCGTTTGGGGCTGGCGAAGATTTGCAGAAAACAGTAAAGCCTCTCGGACAGTAGATTGGGGGAGGTGAGTATCCATCTGCTGACAATAGCCACTGTTGAATAATTTATGTGAGTACATGACGTTAATCAAACTCGTCGCACGTACGTCTGCGCCTGGAAGTCCACAGGGAGGGGCTGGCCACTGACGAAACGATCACCAGTCACGACGCCAACGTCGGTACGCTCTGCCAAGACATTCAGGAGAGTGGTCTGAAAATAAAGGTAAGGGAGCGAGAAAAGTACGAACATCTAAACACCTTACCTTTCCAGCACCAGATTCACCCATGAGAGCCGTCAGTTTTCCAGGAGCAACATAACCAGAAACATCGTCCAACAGGCGACGTTCCTGTCCTCCAGAGATAGGAACCGTATATTCCAAGTGTCTCCAAGTGAAAATGTCTGTTCCTGAGGGCTTCTCGAGGAGGACTGCAGGGCTAATGTCTAGGCTGGCATGTCTGGTAAGCTCAGGGTGAGCAACTTTCTCCTCGTCAATAGACTCCTCATCAGTCTCAGCAGTGCGCGAACCCTGCTTGAAAAGAGTCACAGTCGTGTCGAATGCAGTTGCAGTGTTGAACTCGGTCGCAATGAACAAAATTACGAGGAAGCCCATCAGGAAGGCACAGATAATACCGAAATTCTAAGAGCTGAAATTAGTTGACCTTGACTGTGCAGTACAATCCAGGCTCCTACCTTCCATAGATTGCTGTAATAGTACTCAAAGGACAAGTTGGCGAAGAGATTGCCATCCACATAGCTCTGGCCAGGCTGAGCACCGACCGTAGCGCAGACCTGGTTAGCCAACGAAGTATCCTGGTAGCCCGGGCCTGAGGGGACGAGCAAAGAGCAAGTGGCATTAAGGTTGTGGAACTCGTTCATTAGCAGAGCCTCGAAGCCATAGCGCACGGGCTGCAAACCGGTCGTCAGCATGAGCCTGCAATTAGATATTAAGAACCTACATTAATATACATGACCCAACGAAGAGCACCAGGAATGTCTGGTTTGGGGATAGTATAACCGGTGAAGAGAGAGACTATCACGACGACGACACCAGCGAGAGCCGTGGCGGCAGATTCGGTCTTAAAGCTCGCAGCGACCATTCTAAAGAATGCCTTCATGGTGATGGTCATGAGGAAGACAAACATAAAGAAGATCCTGCATGTATGTTCAACGAGACGAAAAAGTACATCAAAGGAAACACTCACAAGAACTGGGATACCGTTCTCTGGAGATCTACCAGCAAATAAAGGATAATCGCGAACGTAGCTTGGATTATGAACGTAAACGGAAGGTCAACGACAGTGTGGGCGAGGCTTTCAATGAATGGATAGTACATCGCCGCCTTATGGTGGCGAAGGACAATCGGACGTTGGGCAAAAAGAGCTGGAATTTCTGTCATTGCAGACAGAGCTCCGAAGAAGAGAGCGCTTAGTGAATGTTAGACATATGTATATGGACAACTTCGGGAACGAAATACATACAAGAAGAGGACACCACCACGAGAGAAGAAACCAGAGGTTGCATCAGGCACATTTAAGTAGACGGTGCCCATAATGATAGATTGGAATACTTGCACGCTAGAGCGAATTGAACGGTCAGCAAATTTACGAACTGCATGGTCTGCACACATACACAAGGTTGACGGCTACAGTGGTCCTGCTTCCCCTGATGATCTGCATGCGGCGAATCATGACAGCTCTGATCTGCATAGGTATAGAGATGATGTATGAGTTGCTCTTCGGGGCAGTTTTGGCGTGTTCCATCACGACGCTCTGCTTGTATGCATCCTTGCGCTCAGCGTTCCCGACATAGTGACAGCGATAGTCCTCCATGGCGTCACGGTTTACCTGGCCAAGGGGAGAAGCTAAGAAGGCGGCGGCCATCTCCTGTGACGTGCGGGGGATTCTGCCTTCAAAACCGTCACGAATCTTACGCCCAGCTGGATTGGTCACTAGAAATGACGACATAAATTGCTGTACAGGACACAGAACTAACATGAAGACATACCAGATACGAGGAAATCAGCAGTAGTCTGTCTGTCGTGCGGCTCATAGCCCATATCAATAAAGTACTGGCGTGCATCCCTAGCAGGGCCAAAGTACGCCATCTTGCCCTCTGCAATAACGCATACTTTATCAAAGAGATTGTAAAGTTGCTCTCCTGCTTGATAGATAGACACGACAGTAGTGAGTCGACCTATATCAGTGCCAATACGCAGTGCCTGAACAAACTCGAGAGCTGTGGACGCATCGAGACCGCGCGTGGAGCTAGAAGATAATTGACATCAGCAATATAATTTAAGAAGAAAACTAAGACCCACTTGTCCCACGCGCCGATCAGAGAGCGGCAAGAAAGCGCTTCTGCAATCGAAACACGCTTCTTTTCGCCTCCAGAAACACCGCGAATTGCCGCATCGCCAACAACGGTGTGTCGGGCATGATGAAGGCCGAAGATGCGAAGAAGGATTTCAACCACATCACGATTAAATTGTTCGCGAGATTGGTTACTGAAACGAACGTGTGGAGTGCGCGTTTTGATGGCAAAGGACAAAGTTTGTTCAACAGTCAGGGTCGGGAAGTGAACGTCATCTTCAGGACAGTAAATGACATCTCCGCGATACTGCTTTGCTATGTCTTCAGGGGTGAACGAGTCATAACAAACTTCACCTTCCACTGCGTGATACTCGCCGCGCTGGTTGGCGATTGTCTTAAGGAACGTGCTACAGCCAGAGCCAGGTCTTCCAAGGACAACTATAAAGAACACATGATTAACAAACCTTACATTTAATTAACGAAAGTGACTGACGCAACATTTCACCAGGTGCAACGACTCCCTCGAATCCTGAGAGGATATCCCTTGTAGGCGGATTCCGCACCTTAGATATGTTTCTCAGGATTGCAGCAGGATTAAATAAGGAACCGATAGTAGGCTGCAGAGAGGCACGTGCGCCGACACCTACGACACGGAGATCCTTAAACATAACGCCAAGTTCACGGCCTTTAATGGCCTCGTCGCCACAGCTAAAGATATGTTAGAGGAGAACGAATTAATTGACACGGAACTCACCGTCTGATAAGGTCTTTGAGAGTTTGTTCGAAATCAAAAGAATCACCTTCGGATATAGAGGACAAGGCGAGACTGTCGACCCTCTTAGGTGAAGAGGGAAGTGTAAGAGAGGGAGTCATTGCGAGATGAGGGACTTGAGATGCAGAACGAGTGGAACGCGTGGACATGGTACGTTTAAGTTCACCAACGCCAACTGGGTCGAAAAAACTAACTGGAACGCGTGATGGAGAGGAGGGAGTATCGTCATGAGAAGTATCTTGGTTGGGCCCATCTTGAGGAACGTTAGTTTCGAGCGGTAGGCCCGGAGGACTCATGGTAGGCGGAGCGGAAGAAGGGAGCAGGAACGTTGAGGGGATTTTTTGAAAGGAAGGTGGGTAAGATTAAATAGTCCACCGGTAGAGAAGGCAATGCATTCGGCCAGGGACCAAACCCAAACAGAATAGACAATTCCGCCTGTTTAATACGTTGTGCCATCCGTGTGCATGCAGCCTCACAATACCATTACATATCAAAAGCCTTCCATGAAACCGAATATATGATTCATTAGCCGCGGACTTTAAAATATCATCGGAACCCCTCCATGCCCGACATCATGACCGAGCTCGCCTTCTCCCCCTCTTTCCACCCCGAACCCTCCCCGAACTCCGTGGTGTGTTGAGTGGCTTGAAATTTTCAATGCCAACTATTTCTGCAAGTCACTCAGCGCAGCCCTCGATGAGCACAGGCGCTACTCGTCATTCGAAACTCTGTTCGGTAAAACTTTAGTAAAAGCCTGCCCTGCAAGGCGCGTTAAGCGCTAGTCGCGACCAACTTCGACGATGACTCATCGCTTGATTAGGAAGCGACAAAGCACGTCAAAACAAGTGAAATTGACGGTTGGACCTCGGACCTCCTCGCCATTCAGCTCGTACCCGACACGTTCCCGAGTAGGCATGTCATCCGTCACAGATTCAGTCATCTTCAGAAACATATTTTCTACACCGGTCAGCTCTTCCATCTGGTCAGATACCCAACGCACTTCATATTATCTCCTCTTTGAAGCCTCACTGGCATCTGTTCAGGCTGATCTTGGAATCATTCCTCATCAGGCCGCTGATTGCATCCTCGCCTTTTGCCATGTTTCCAACATAGACTTCGATGAACTGAGAGTACAAACAGAAAAAATAGGCTATCCAGTATTTGGGGTAGTCAAGCAGATAGTCCAGAAAGTAAACGCTATTGAGCCTGGCCTCGGCGAATGGGCTCACTGGGGTGCTACCACCCAGGCACATTATATACGCTCTTGTCTTCCAATGTTTCAAATCTTCATTGTCTTAGGATGTCACTGACACCGCAACAATCCTACAACTTCGTGATACTCTCGATCTAGTAGCTGAAGCCTTAAACGGCATTACCTCTGAACTTCGCATTCTCTGCCAAACACACAAAGCAACGCCGATGGTCGCTCGCAGCAACCTCCAGCAAGCCGTACCCATGACCTTCGGCTTCAAAATGGCGCGCCTCCTCGCCACCTTTGAACGCCACAAACAACGTCTTGCCGAAATACGTTCCCGTTTCCTTGTACTCGAGTTCGGCGGAGCTGCGGGGACACTCGCCACAATCAAAGATGGTCGGGGTCTCCAGTGCCAAGCCGCCCTCGCCCAGAAATTAGGACTTGCAGCCCCAGAAATCGCATGGCACACGGAGCGTGATCGTATTGCCGAAGTGGGTGGCTTTTTTGCGCTTATTACAGGCACCTGCTCCAAATTCGCCACGGATGTCAAGCTTATGATGCAAACGGAAGTCGGGGAAGTCTCCGAGCCATTCTATCCACATCGCGGCTCTTCCTCGACGATGCCCCAGAAACGTAACCCCATCTCCAGCGTATATATCACCGCCATGAGCGCGACTGTCCGCCAGCTTTCTGCAGCGCTGTATGACGCCATGGTCGAGGATCATGAGCGCGCGACAGGGCCATGGGAGATCGAGTGGATAGTGCTTCCACAGATGTGCACTCTCACGCATTCAACATTATTGAAAACATATGACCTGATCAAGGGGTTGGAAGTACATTCGGATGTTATGAAAAAGAATTTGGAGATAACAAAAGGGGGTGTGGTAAGTGAGGCTGTTATGATGGGGCTCGCTCCACAAATAGGACGGCAGTTTGCGCATGATTTGGTGTATGACCTGTGTAGGCGGAGCGTACAAGAGGATGTCTCTTTGTTGACACTCCTCTACGCGGATGATAAAGTCCGTGAGAGTGGGCTGTCAAAGGAGGAACTTGAGAGACTCTGCGATCCAGCCAATCACACGGGTCTTTCCGTGGAAATGGTTGACCGCGTTCTAGCAGGCACATGACTTGGTCAGTACATCGAACATTACAATGATCTTCCCGAGATTAGTCGAATGAAAATAACCAAAGCTTCGTCGGTTAACGTTTTTACGCTCTAACACGTTCTCAGAAAAGCCTCTAGCACTCCATGATTCGATTACCTTCGATGTTATCTGAGCTGATACCAACCTCAGCAAGATATCGGTGCTTATGTCGTAGAACCGCACATGTTACTATCCTGACATCAGGGCATGGTGACGCTCTTTACCCGCTAGCTGTGTATCTTGGCACCTCAGTCTTATCTACCTCCGTCTTAATGGCGATTGGACCTACTGGAGCTTCATAAATGTCAGGAAATTAAAATCACTCTACACAGGCAGTGTCTATCTGGAATGATTCTGATTTCCATGTTAGCCCATGAAAGGCTAATATGAATGAGCTAGATCTCCAGGTTATCTACGCCTTATAAATTCCGGTGAGGAGGTATAGTTTGTGGCCAAGCCGCTCTGGTGCGACATATCAGGCCTCAGGTCGCGCATCGAGATTCGCGTCTACTCTGATCAATCCTATGAAAGCGAGGAGCAGACCGGTGATAGTTTTGATACACACGGGTGTACTCAGAGGCTGACCATCTTCAAACGAGATTGACCATGCGTATTTCCATTGTCAGAAGGACAGACTTGTCCCTCAACAAGTATATTGAGTAATTGGACATTCGCCACGGTTTGTATTAAGGTGTCGTTGGTGGCTTTGGTACCGCAAAGTTGAGGCATTGCGGAATTTCATTTCGCTCAATGTTAACGTTACGCTTTGGATCGCCGTCGTGCTTCTTTCAATGCAGGTTTAAGGATGTGGCCCCGGAGAAGTGCATATTGGCGCTATGTACACGTTGCATATCAGAATTTTATGCCGGTCGACTGTTGGAGTGAGCACCATAAACGAGTCGAGAACCCATTCATTTCTTTTCAAATGAATGTTTGAGGGGAACCTGCATGAGCTTAATACAGGGCGACATCCACAAGGCCATCGAAACGCCTTGCATGAAGTACAGATTGCATGATAAGTAGCCGTTCGTGACGTTGTTAGATGGACTCTCGAGTCTCGCTAATGCCTTGCAGGGTATGTAATCCTTATCGGGTCATGTCGACGGAGGGAAAAGCTGTCTCGAGCGTGTTATCAAAGGTTATAAACAGCTATGTATTACATATACGCATAGACACAGTCGACATAAGTAAGTGTACTAACTCGTGTCCGTGCCTCTTCTCCGCGTGCTCCGCGTGCCTTCACGCCACACTCGCTGCAAACAACAGCGAGCTCAATTATTTGTATTCATTATGAATTTTCTGATTTTACTCTAAAGCAAAATTTTTAAAAAAGGATGGAACTAGAATAAACCCTTGTTAGCCATGCAGCCTCGCGGTTGCCGAAACTTTCATGCTCACTGTGAGCAACAGCGAGCCCAATGATTTAAGCCAACTTTGGTAATAAATATATTTTATATTCAGCTATCATTATTTAGAATGATTTTGTTCGGTTCATAAATTGAGGGTCGAGTAAGTAGTGGACATTCAGAAGGAATACAAATAATTGAGCTCGCTGTTGTTCGCAGCGAGCTAGACGCTCAATGGAGCTTGCAAACGTTGAGCTAGGGCTTTGTAAGCCACACGTATTTTTGACACTTCCCGCACTTGCAAAGCTCCTTCATGTTAGATAAACGGGCATTGAATCGCCCAATTATTTTGCCTCATGCCCCCTCGCTCCGAGTAGGCGATAGGCTCAAGTTGTCCTCCCACCTCCCATTCTCATAAACCAGCGTGTTTTGGTCGGGTCTGGTTTCTCTTCGCGTCCCCCTTCTCCTCGCAAACCGAGACTGGCTTTTGCACGCTCAGAAGGTTTGCCCCCATCTGTGCCCGGCTCCTTCAAGTTTGCACCTCGAACTTCCGAATCACCGGTCTTTCCAGGTCGCGCGCCGCAGCCGCGGTCTGGTAAAGACAGACCTTCCCCACCGATCATGAAAGCGAAGTAAACTGAACCTAAAGTCCTCATCCCACACCTTGTATCGTACTAACACTTGTGAAGTTACTAGTAGTAGCTCTACACTAACTTTATTCCTCTGTCACTCGAGTATGGCCCCATACGAAGCACGGACGTGACGCTGTGTAGCATGAAAGGATGCGGTGTGAGAACGACCGAAAGGGCAGATAGAGAAGAAACCCATTCAAAAGTACAGTGGTTTGAGAGAGAAACAAATCAAAGTTCTTTCTCCGACTCAGCAGGTGTAAGTGGGACATGAGAAAACCGGGTTAGAGTCTTTGACATTCACAGCTATAGTCTCTCAAATAATTACACGAAAGACAGCCGATCGCATGAATACTTACTAGACAATTAGTCTCCTGTGGGCAGACTTTAGACAAAGGAAGACAGACCTGACACAATCGTCAAGGAACGACACTTCCTGAGAGAGGGAAGCAGTTTGGACATGGGAAATTGAGCTATCAATTTATGTAATTCATGGCAAGTACCGCAGATATCAAGACGGAAGTTACCAAAGTGAGCAAGTACAAATTGGTCGTAGCATACAAAGGGTAGCACTGTAGTAGCCAGGAATTGCTCTACATCATTCCACCGCAAGCGATCAGGGAAATACTTCACGGCGAGTACCATCTGCTGTGCACATCACATCAACGCCTCCGGTACCTGCCCCAAGTCCTGTCATCAATACGGTATACCTATCAGAGGCTTTATTGCAATGCTCAACAGACCACATGGTAGCTCCATGAATTGACTGCACCAACGCTATGTTGTTCGGAGAAGGAACGGCATTAACGTTACTGACTTAGCATTTACTAAGTTGCGTCCGGGGGATGCCCGTTTGAAGTCGTCCCTTCTCCTCGAGATCTCCTCGGAAGGTTACCATTCAGGCAGTTGAGCAGATGTCAAGGAGTGGTTGATTATTATGGAAACAGTATTAAGCTTAATCAAGCTTGATGCTCTCTCCTAATTGGCGAACCTCGTAGATCTCCTTCCATCTAATTTACCTTCTCTAGTCCTTCATCGTGTTCACCGAAGCACTCCGCCCACAACGGCACGTCGTTACACTATGACCTAGCGAGCACTGGCACCTTTGTCCCTCTCCTCCGTCTTTTGTCTTTTGTCTTCCTCCTTTCACTTTTCACAATGTTATCTCCAGTTCCCTCCGTCCTCGGCTCACATTTTATCGGTCAGTATCTTATTCTTTGCCATTGCGGTTCTCCTACTGACCACCACCAGGCGTCATCCTCTCTGCCCTGTGAGCATCCTATTACCCTCAACCTCGATACCCATTATTTATCCCTAGTCAGCTTCTATGGTCTCACTCTTGCGCAGATTTGGTGGTATTACCGAACGTATCCAAACGACAGGTGGTCCATGAAGGCGCTGGTAAGCATCAGATACGATGTATTACTAGTAGCATCTTCGATCCTTACTCATCTCTTCTAGGTGGCTTTTTTGTGGTCTGTCCTTCAAACTCGTAACTTGCGTTGTGGCTCACCTTTCCTACTACTAGGGCCTTGGACACAGCTCAGCTCGTACTTGTCGTCGCATCAATATATCACTATACCATCGTGTGGCAAGGCGACATTGAAATGTCGTCTCGTGTATCCAAGTATGTCATTTTGCTCATGCCGTTCCACTCGTTTTCATTTCAACTAGAACCTTCGAGGTGCGCTTATCCTTTCCGTGATATATTGATGTCGTAACCAATTAGTACAGGCATCTATGGGAATTACTGTAAGTCCCTCCATCATCTTCAACGCCATAACTGGATTGGTACTTACCCTATTACAGTCAATAGTAGCATTTCTAGTTCAATTGTACGTGGATCCTTTTACTTCCCCGCGATAACCACCTATTCCCCGTTGCAGGACATATGCTCATCGTATATGGCGACGTGAGCTCTATCCGAATAATTTCCAGAATTTCTGCTCAAAGGCTCTCTAGTCAGCTTTGGAAACTCTCTAGTCACATTCTCTATAGTGAGTTCAGAACTTCTGTTTGTTTCCACTTCCTCATCGGGTAACAGGTCATGTTGGCACTGGTTGCGTTAGGTAGGGGATAGCACAATTGTATGAGTGACATGACTGATTCACACCTCACACACAGGATCTGGAGGAGGTACGCCCAAACTATACTCTATGTATCTCGTATTCATCCGTAGTCGCAGCGATGGTTGTGAAAACGTGAGTTTCCTCGCTTCGAGTCCGACATCCCTCCATCCTTACATTTTCCAAGTGTCCGCGATCCCCTGTGGGATAGCACTCACGTTAGCAACGTAAGCTACTTTTCACAACTATCAGCCAGCTTCCTGACGCGCACAAGCTACCGGCTTCTACTTTCTACATATCTTCGATAGCTTGTGACGTCCTCATCGCCGCTACACAAGTGTACTTGTTTCACAAGTCCCGCACCGGGATAGGAAGGTCCGTCCTTAGACTTACTCATTTTTCTCTTATGCTCATTTTTATCAAGACTCGGCGGTCTTATCACCAGACTGACCGTGCTTGTAGTCAACGTGGGCTTGATAACTAGGTGATCGCCATCTGCACAGCGCCGTTCGATGTCTGACTCGTCACTTTAGCATAGATGTCACTCTTTTTCTCATCCTTGTGCGCATCTCGTTGATAGGAATAATCGCACTAACAAACACTCTCTTCAGTTTCTTGTCTGCCCCCTCAACGGCGCCTTTCTCATCCCATACATCCTCATGAGCCATTGTACGCCCCCCCCTTTTCATCTTTCAGCATCAACTCACCCACATGCATTGCAGGTTATTTGAATAGTTTCCTCAGCGTGTAAGTCCATTTCCTCACCTCAACAATAACAACAACCTCACCCCTATAAGTCTAAATTCTCGACACCAGCTACGGGAACTCGCCGATAACGAAGACGTAAGCACTTTAGCTATTCTCTGACTGTGCCTGACACGAATATGGCAGTATGCTTGTCCGAGCATCGGCACCGGAGCTTCAGAATCGGTATGACATAGACTTGAGGTCATTCTTACATACTTCTCGTGCGCTATTTGACGCGCGCTACTTGGGTGGTGCCCTGGCATGGTATGAAGCTGGCTATGGTGTACCGCGACTCAGTCGGTCACCACAAACAATCCCCCTTTTGTAGGATACACGAATACTGCACTGTACATTACCGCACCAAAGCACACCATCAGACTCATTGATGCATACAGTACGGTAACGAGACCACCCCATTGAACAGCAGGTAAGTCGAGCGTGGAAGACGAGTGTGTGACATGTGACAGCGCAATCATGATGGTTGGCTGGATAATGCTCCCTCGAGTTGCTGCCTCTTTTGCAAGCTTCAAAACGGCAAAGTCAAACGTCTCTCATGTTTTGTCCCCAAAAATCTAGATTTGCGCGCTGTGTTCAAAGTGCGTGTTTTATTCCAGCCAACCTCTTCAGCCTTCGAGTGACTTTCATACACTGTCACCATTACGGAAGATGGATTAGATCAACTATATAACAACATTCTTAGGACGCGCTACAGTGGAACCGAAGTAACGTCAGCTAGCTTAGATAGATGGTGCCCCAAGGATAGCAGAACTGGCCCTGTCAGGACTACTGAATCGCATACCCGGACGCTGCAAGCGCCTGCACGAACGGTTGTACGACAGCCCCATCGCCTGCCGCGAGAAATCCCTTCACGCGTGGGTCCGCTTTCGCCAGCGCCTGCCCCAAAAAGTCCCGTGGATCACGCACATACGCGACAGGATCCACAGGCGTACCCTCCGCCGCTGCGAGCCGCGAATACGCTGCCTGGTACCCGGCCGTCTGCTCCTCAAAGTCGATCTCCGTAAGCCCAGTACTCTGCTCCTCGTCTTTGGACTTGGAGAGATACTGCGGCTCGCTGAAGAGCTTGATGACAGCGACAAATGATTGGGGCCTGTGAAAGGGACATTGAGGTAGTGACACCAGAGAGTGCAAACAAAACGCACCAGCCCTGCGCACTTGGGGGCGTAAGCATGACCACGCTCTGCGTGAGCATGCGGATCAAACCAACAGCCGCGATTTTCCTATCTTTGTGGGGCATCTTGGGCACTTGCGGGACGATGAAGTTGCCCAGAATCTGCGACCAAAGCCTGGAACAATAAGATAAACGAGACTGGTAAAAAGGCGAGATGTGCCTTACTGTGGCTGAATCTCCTCAAGGGCAGATATGACGTAGTCCGGCCCAAGCCCATCAACATCAATGGCCATCGAAAAGAGGAGGAAGTGCGAAAAGAGATACACATATTTATCCGTTTTGCTCGTCTGCATCCTTGTGAGCAGCGTCATGATGAGTGGCTTAAAGTACTCCTTCAGTTGCGCTCTGACAGGCCGGTGTTGTTAATTCCAAACTCGTTCACTGCAGCGAAAGACACGCAAACTCACGGAGGCACATACTGCACTACGCCCTGCAGAAGTTCAAAGCCCCAGCCATCATTGATCTTGGAGGGAATCAGGCGTTGCTGGATGACAGCCAGCACAGATCTGATCTGCCCGGTGTTGAGCATCTCTGTAGCATCGCGGGCGAGGAACGCCTTGAGTAGCTTTACAAGACCAGGGATACTGCCTTTTTGTTGCCAACATGTGGGCGTGAGGAGGAATGGGAGGAGGGAACGATATTCCGTTGGCACGCCAGTGGTATGTGCTTCCAGCATCTGAGCGAGAATTTGGAAAACGTAAGGGATATATTCTGCGAGACAAAGTCAATAATGAGGGGGTAGAATAAAATATTTCCTTACGGTCGATGTCCTGCTGGAGAATAAATGTGAAGGGGCCAAACAGCGCCTGCTCAAACGTCGGTAATGTAGATGGGGTACCGCTCACGACAAACCTATGAAGCAAGCATCAGTCAAGATTCGCAGCACGGCCCCAGGACGTACCTCAGCAGCGCTGATATGCTTTCAAAGATGTACTGGTCGAAATTGGGATTGCTTGGGTTCTTGGCGATGATGCCAAGGACGTTGACGAGTCGCTGGAGAACTTGCTGATAGACCGGAGTGAGAGTCTGCCGTGCGGTGACGATTATGCGCATCGCGCCTGCAAACGGGAGTCAGCACCCGCGAACAAGAGTATTTGGTTGACTCACATTTCATCAGGTGGTCATTTTCAGCGACCTTTTCGGGAGGACCGGCGGCTTCTATCTTGCTCAGGAGTGCATTAAGCAAATCGGCGGCAATGTCATGGATGTCAGCTTGCGAGAATCTAGGGTCAAAGCGTGAGCGCAAGATTAATGTCACTTGAATCTGAACTCACAACAGTTGTGTCCCCTTTTTGATGAACAGTATACGGTCAATCGTGATCGCAGCATATGTATACGTGACGTAGTTGTCTGAATTCAAGTGCCGCACCAACAGAGGGAGCACTGACAGGAGTTGTTCTCTTGTCAGCTGAGCACAATGGTGAGCCACCTGACGAGCTAGCTTGTATCAAAGCACACAGACCTGGTTCCTGAAAGTCAAAAGAAAACGAATCGCATCGACGTGGAGGATTGCATGGACACTGCCATCCGATGCTTGTAGATCCTGATACACATGCTCAGAAAAGAACTTTACGACATCCACCAATGCGTTTGTCGAAGTTACACCGTGCTTTCGTTGTTGTTAGATATCCCACAGACGCACAGCGAACGGCACCAGCTCACCTGTGTCGTTGACGCTTCTGTTGCCACAGCAGTGAGTAAGTATATAGCACTGTCCTTGGCTTTCCAGTTTTGCGCGGGGTTCGAATTGTACTCCTGCAATCCAGAGGTGATCCACGACCCCACGATTTCCGTGGCCTCAGCTTGGTATCCAGAGCTGACTAGCGCTTGCAGCACGTCTGCGGCTGCCTGACGTCGAGTAGCCACTTCGGATGCACTGCCTCCGAAAGCCAGGTCAAGTCGAATGAATTCAAGTGGCTCATCTTCAAATTGCTCCATCTCATGGTCGCGTAGCCCAACGTTTGGAATGACAACGCCTTGCACAAGAGAGGCAATAGTATCGCGCGAAGAGAAAAGTGATTTATAGTAACCCGACCTGATTGCAGTGGAGATGAAACGGAGAGATTGAGAGACGAGCTGGCAAGCCAACACCAATCAGGTGACCGAAATACAAAACACGATTGAGAACATACGGCATCGTCAGCGACACCGGGGAGCTTATTCGACCCAATGAGCTCCCATACACTCTGTACGAATCCCTCTACAGCGGGCGAGCGTGATAATTGGTCGGGGAATAGCTTGATGTAAAGCTGTTATTCGTGTCAGCATTTGTTCTCCGTATTTCTGGACATGTTACCAACTTCGCCAATCTCGAAGATCTTAGTCTTCAATTGAGCAGGGAGCGATGGCTGTGTTTCATCGGGCTGGACGAGTTCAGAAATGCACAGTGGACGGCAAAGATGTTGCTCACATCAACTTGGAGCTCTGCAGGGTGCCATGACATGAAACGCTGGAAAAGTCCAGTTTGTGGAGCAAAAAAGGCGTCGTGGGCATCTTCAATACCTGGGGGTAGATCCTGACACGTAAAGTCGTAGAATATATCAACGAGGATGATCTGGGCCTGTGTGATGATAGCAATATTAGATGGGATTGGGGAGGAAAGCAGCAAGGTTGCAGTCTGGTTGAAGAGGTCAAGGAATGGTTTCATAAATCGCGACAACACGAAATTGATCTCTGTGAACAACTCATCCGAGCGAACTTGGGCTCGCCACTGGTTGAAGATGGAGTGGGCAGTCTGCAGGACACCGACATTGATGCTGTAGTCCGTAGAGGATAGTGATAAGACGAGTTGCTATTGGAGTGTTAGGGAGTTGAACGCGCGGTGAAACGAGGATAGCGCACGTCAATGAGATCACTCCATTTCAGAGGAAAGTCAAGCTCGGCGATCAGAGCGACGGCCTCTGCGATTTGAGCGCGAATAGTTTTATCTGCAGGATCCGACAGCGCAATCATGGCAGGGACGAGCTGAGATCGGAGAGTTGTCTTGTCTTGTTCCGGGATGGGCGCATCGTCCTGGGTGAGCCACAGATGAGGTGAATAAGTATGATCGGAGAAGCCAAGTGTCCCACCTCCTCCCATCTTAGTTTTGCAACATTTTTGAGATAGATTGCGCCTGCTAGGCGTGTTGGACGATCGTAAGATACGTTGAGGATGAGGGAAAGGAGGTGCGCCAGGAAGCCTTGCTGTGATGCAAGTGCATGCAGTTGCTGCTCTGCTTGCTTCCTGGACGCAGGCTGGAGGGAAGCTTGAAGGAGAGAAGCGATATCAGACATCTCTGTTCGACACCTCGCAAGACAATGTCGCGAGCTCGCTAGCTGCAGGAGGACTTTCACGCGTACTCTTTGTTTGCTTGTACTTGTCGTCCCTTTCAGGCAAAACTCCTAATCCGACGCGAACTTTCGTCGTGGCTGAGAATTAGGTTTATCTACGTCAAACCAGACCTTGAGCCACTGCCAGTATGACCAGTCTGTGAAGGTTCAACGCGAATAACGTTGGGGCAACGAGTGAAAGCTAACGATTAAATTAAATAAATCTCTAATACATAGGAGTGGAAGTGAATTGACTATCATACTACTCACATCTCACTGCCACTTAGTCTCTAGAGTTACTAAGAAGGAATGACTATCTTTATTCTATTTTGGGAGTAGGAGTAGGACTGAGAATCTCTCAAGAATCTTGTCCTGTTCGCGTCTGTTGAGCTTTACTTATAGTAAAGATCTTTTCAATAAAAGGACTATCGTAAATATTGACATACGCAAACGGTACGAAATAGATAAGTCCCAGGCTTGACAGTGGCGCAGGGCGCTTATATATAAGTTAGGGTTGCGTTCATTCCTTCGCTATCACGTCCAACACAGTCAGGCCATCTGCGGTTTAATAGCCATTGCTCCCAGGGTTGGGGCCTCAGGCTAGGGTCTGCTTTCAACTCCATCGCTGGTCTCACGATGATTCAGAAGGATGCAAGGGTAGTATGTCGTTGCGGTATACTCATTAGAGCCTCTAGATCTTTCCATGCTGGTTTGTTATCGTCTTCACCTTTACCCTATCATAGCGCTCATTTTGTTACACTTACAGTCCATATTTATGCCACGCCCGCGTTGGCGATCGAACTCACGTGACTCAGACTTTGAGATGAATTCGCTTCAAAAGTTCCTTCTGATCGATCATGATATTGAATCATCATGGTGTTCGCCAACTCCTTCCAGAATTCTGTGCTCCTCAGACCTCAGACATCCTTGACTCGGAGTTGGTTAAAGCCCGAGGCGCTACTGACTTCCAATCACAGAAGACTCTTATCGAACTTCGTTTGCGGCGTGCAACGTTCGTTCCGAGTCAGCCTCCGACGGAGCAGTCCAACTGGAACTTCCGTACCGGCAGTGTATAGCATCTACTTGTGCAGTCAATAATACTTCACTGCCTTAATGATAGACACGATGTTCCTCGTCGAATGCAGCAGGCAATTTGAAGAAAGGAGTGGCATAATTTGGTTCAAGTTGTCATCAAGCTGATCGATGAATGCTAAGTAACGTTACACTGCCTAATGTTACTCACTGACCCGGAGCGCTATGTGGCCCAGTGGTCAGTTGGTGGTCCTGGATTTCGGGCAATTGCATGTCGACGTGCTATTTCCCATAACTTTCGAAGTCCGTGAAGTCATGCCATTTCCTGGTTGGCCAGTTGACAGGGCGACTAACCGATATCATGTCCAACTTCGGCAGTTCATGCCCCATTGTGTGGAATAACGTTATCTTCGCAACCTTAAATAATAAATGAAGTTGTTGACTTGCACCCAGACCCATATGCATACTCGGGGACGGGGTCGGGCATGCACACCTGATTGGCCGAGCCATGGCTGTCTGATTTTCGTTCGTTGGAAAACTATCCAATCTGGTTGGAATTTGGGTTCTGCACTTCATCGCTCCTTCTTGTCTTCACCGATCCGATCGACAAGGCATTTTTGTATGTTGTTAGTCTCGTGATAAGTTCTCCGAAGTACGTACT
The DNA here is from genome assembly GCA_002995095.1 of Rhizopogon sp. AM-2018a. NCBI lineage: Eukaryota > Fungi > Basidiomycota > Agaricomycetes > Boletales > Rhizopogonaceae > Rhizopogon > Rhizopogon sp. AM-2018a. The sequence goes on along the minus strand of PVYJ01005307.1, from coordinate 10,048 downwards.
TACGTGTCTCTATGTCGTATGCGTTAATAAATCATACCAGAAATGGATCTTCTGCGATTAGAAGCTCCTCCCGATATATAGAAAGAGTGGTTTGTTTGATTTTGAGCAATCACATTTTTTTATCCACTCACTATGGACCCCCCTGGTCAGGCGAAAGAAATGCGCGCAGCTCATGATGGGTCTTCCATTACTGACGCGCTCAATGATGAACCGCAACCACGGGTGCCATTTACCTTCTTTGATCCTGCTAGCATGCATGAGTTGCATCGGACGATGACAGCAAGATCCGCTCGTTCGTATCACCGTCCGCGAGACACCTCTCCCCCTCCCCCTTTACCAAAACCTAAAAAGGTTGACAATCGCAAATCCACAATATCTATTGCCATGGAGAGCGGTGGTAGTGACGGCGGCGACTTCAACTTTGAGCAGACCTTGAAGGACCTCGTCCGGCGGTATGTAATTCGCAACTATTTTACCACTGGCTTTAACCTCTCGCAGACGAATCCAATCATCCATCAAGGCTCGTGAATTGGGCGTGATGTTTAAAGACCTTCGCGTAACTGGACTTGGAACACGTGCATCACTGCAGCCCACAATGGGCTCCATCTTGAATCCATCTACTGCATTGAAAAACATCAGCGCAATGCGCAATCCCGCAATGCGCGACATTCTGTCAGGCTTTGAAGGTGTGGTAATGCCAGGAGAGATGTTACGTGAGTCTTGGTTATGTTTCACTCCTCCATCTCCGTTCTGACTTGCATCAGTCGTTCTGGGGCGTCCTGGTTCGGGCTGCAGCACATTCTTGAAGGTACTCGCTAATCAAAGGGCGGAATATCATGCTGTTGAAGGAGACGTGTACTATGACTCTTTCACCCCTGAAGAGATAGAGAAGCAATATCGTGGCGATGTTATTTACTGTCCCGAAGATGATGTTCATTTTCCGACACTCACAGTTGAGCAGACACTGTCTTTTGCGATCAAAACCCGGACGCCACATACTCGATTCACCGACCAGTCTCGGGAGGAGTTCAATCGCGACGTCGTTGACATTCTAATTAGAATCTTTGGACTGCATCACGCACGCAATACTGTTGTTGGGAACGCTGCTATACGAGGCATATCAGGTGGTGAGAAGAAGCGTGTTTCTATTGCGGAGGCTTTGTCATGCCGAAGCTTGATCGGAGCCTGGGACAAGTACGTTATCAATTAGTTGACATCTTCGTTGGGTTCTGAGATATCCTTTCTAGCTCGACCCGCGGTTTGGATTCATCGACAGCGCTAGAATTTATTCAAGCACTTCGCATTGGCACAGATATTGGTAGACTTGCGACAATTGTCTCTCTTTACCAAGCCGGCGAGCAGTTGTACAACCTGTTCGACAAGGTATGCGTAATCTCCGAAGGCCGAATGGTCTATTTTGGGCCTGCCAAAGAGGCGCGCCAATATTTTTTGGACATGGGTTATGAACCATACCACCGACAAACGACGTCTGATTTCCTTGTTGCTGGTACGTGGTGTGTTTTCATTCCCATCTGAATCGTAATGACATTTCCCAGTTACGGACCCAAATGCGAGAAATATCCGCGCTGGGTTTGAAGGGACAGTACCCAGAACAACCGAGGAGATGGCTGCTCATTTCCTTGCGTCTCCGTTAGGGCAAGCTAACAGCCAGTCAGTTGACAATTATCGCAACCTCTATGTGGGTAAACCCGAACGTAAAGAGGCGTACTACCTTAGCGCTGTAATGGAGCATGCGCGTCATGCGCCTAAGAGTAATTCCTATACGATATCAATCCCGATGCAAGTCAGGGCGGTGATGGTCCGGCGTGTCCAGATAATCAGAGGCGATGTCACCTCACAAGTGGTTCAACTTTTGTGAGTGCTAATAACATGCTCATGCCAGAATAACGTACTGCGTACTGATGCCCCAAACCAAGTGCACAAGTATTCCAAGCTATCGTGATGGGCACGGTTTTCTACAAGCTACCTGCAGCAACTTCTGGTTACTTCTCTCGCGGCGGCATCTTGTTCTTGTTCGTTCTTTGACACTCTTCTCATGAAAGTCCTAACTAGTTTATAGTGCCTTGTTCTTCGGTGCCTTGTCTGCTATGGCAGAGATTCCCTCCCTTTTTGCTCAGCGTCCCATCGTCCTCCGTCACCACAAAGCAGCGATGTACTATCCATTCATTGAAAGTCTGGCTCACACGGTCGTCGATATACCAATCACCTTGGTCATCCAGGGTATTTTCTCTGTACTTCTGTACTTCTTGGTGGACCTTCAGAGAACAGCAGCACAGTTCCTGTTAGCGATCTTCAATCTACAAGATGACTACGTACTAACATCTCCTAATAGCATATTCTTTCTGGTCGTATTTACAATGACGATCGCGATGAAAGGGTTTTTCAGGCTGATCGCTGCTGCTTTCAAGCAAGAGTCTAGTGCAACATCAGCAGCAGGCATTGGTGTCTTGATCTTTTCGCTTTTCACTGGCTATACCATTCCTCGCCCCAGTATCCCCGGCGCTCTTCGCTGGATCACGTATGTGAACGTAAGACAAATTCTTATTCCCTGAGTGCCATGCTGAAAGATCGGTTGCAGCCTCTCGTGTTCGGTTTCGAATCGCTGATGGTGAACGAATTCCACACGCTGAACGGGACATGCTCTTCTTTAGTCCCTCAAGGTCCCGGATATCAAAATGTGTCGCTAGCTAATCAAGTTTGCACTACAGTTGGAGCTCAGCCTGGAATGCCAACTGTCGACGGTAACGCCTTCATCTCTCTGTCGTATGGCTTCAAATACAGTGATCTTTGGCGGGTACGTCCAGTATGATCTCCTACTCAACATCTGTTTCATTCGTCTATCAGAATTACGGTATTACCTATGCATTTGGCATCGGCTTCTTTATGCTGTTGCTCTTCGCTACCGAGTTCAACACCGGATCCGCATTTGATTCTGCCGTAACTCTCTTCAAACAAGGCGCGCAATCTGTTGGACCCGCCAATGTACGAAGAGACGAGGAAAAGGCAAAATCGTCGACTCATGATGACGGGCACAGAGAAAACATTGCTTCTAGGGAAAAAGAGAAAGAAAAGGAAAAGGATCCTGCACTCCCTGATATCTTCACATGGCACCATGTTCAGTACGTGGTGCCAATTTCCGGAGGACCGGAGAGGCGGTTGTTGAATGACGTCTCTGGTTATGTCATACCTGGAAAGCTGACTGCTCTCATGGGAGAATCGGGTGCGGGAAAGGTTGGTGATCGTTTTAATCTCAATGACGCTGTAAATTTACAAGACCACGCTAGACCACTCTACTCAATGTCCTTGCCCAGCGGGTCGATGTTGGTGTTATTTCAGGGGACCTTTTCATTAACGGGCGACCACTTCCTACAGATTTCCAATCACAAACGTATGTAGACTTCACATTGTCGATGAGCAGACCTAAAAGAAACGTTTAGGGGATATTGCCAGCAGATGGATACCCATTTACCTCAAGCCACCGTTCGGGAATCCATTCTCGCTTCAGCTCATCTTAGACAATCGGAATATGTCCCTATGGAGGAGATCATAGCTCAGTATGTCTTTTACATCGCACGATTGATGATTTTGGCTGATATATTTCAGCGTTGACAAGTGCCTCCAAATGTGTGGCCTAGAAGCCTATGCAGATGCAGTTGTGGGCTCACTGGGGGTTGAACATAAAAAGCGCACGACAATAGCTGTTGAATTGGCCGCTAAGGTATGTACATGTCTCCAAGATTCACCGTTCTCTTCGAATCTAGCTCCCCATAGCCCAAACTCCTACTTTTCCTTGATGAGCCTACGTCTGGCCTTGATTCCCAATCGGCTTGGGCCATCATAACATTCCTTCGTGAGCTCGCTGACAATGGACAAGCCATCTTGTGCACGTGAGTATTACATGCATTTGGTAGTGTTGCCGCTCATTTTAATCTTCATCAGTATTCATCAACCTTCCGGGGAGCTTTTCCAATTATTTGACAAACTTCTCCTCCTTCGTAAGGGTGGCCAAACCGTATACTTCGGTGACATTGGGGAAAAGTCCTCTACTATGTTGAACTATTTCGAGCGCAATGGGGCGCCACCCTGTGACGAGGAGGCCAACCCGTAAGTCCTTTGTTTGTCAAGGCATATATGGAATTAAGCCATGACAGTGCGGAATACATGCTTGATGCCATTGGTGCTGGAGCGACGGCGATGACAACTACCGATTGGCACAATGTCTGGACAAATTCGCCCGAAGCTGCTACGCTGGAGGATGAGATTCAGCGCATTCATGCTGAAGGTCGATCTCGTCCCCCTGTCCAGGCAGAACAGCGCACCAAATTTGCCACTTCATGGAAACACCAGACCATCGCCCTTACACAGCGTAACTTCCAAGCATATTGGCGGAATCCAACCTACTTGATGGCAAAGCTCGTTCTTTGTATCGTTTCTGGTCTTTTGATTGGCTTTACGTTCTACAAGACAAATGACTCCCTCCAGGGTTCACAAAACAAGCTCTTTGTATGACCCGCAATATCTAACGAAGCTCTTCATTCGCTAACGTGCACCACAGTCGATCTTCCTCGCTGCGATCTTATGCATGCCCCTCGCTCAACAGATGCAAGCGGTCTTTATCGATATTCGATCAATTTATGAAGTTCGCGAGCGCCAGAGTAGGATGTACAAGTGGACTGCGTTGTTAACCTCTCAAATCCTCGTCGAGGTTCCTTGGAATATTTTGTGTTCGTCACTCTTCTTTGTCTGCTGGTACTGGACAGTGGGATTCTCCAATGACCGTGCCGGATATACGTATCTGTTGTATGGGGTTGTATTTCCACTCTACTACACGACGGCCGCACTGGCAATAGCTTCAATGGCTCCAAGTGCATTCATTGCTTCATTGTTGTTCACCACACTCTTCTCTTTTGTTGTCATATTGTGAGTCAACCTTCTACATGGACATTATCGCGGCTTGCTGATACTTGGCCTAGTAACGGCGTCTTGCAGCCATTCAACCAGTTGGGCTGGTGGAAATGGATGTATAGAGTTTCGCCCTTCACCTATCTTATCGAAGGCCTCGTTGGTCAAGGTCTGTGCTTTAGCTTGTTCTTTGTTATTGAGCTCAACTCCTCTTCAGTCATTGGCGGACAGCCAATTGTTTGCGCGTCAACGGAATTCGCTCCAATTCTTCCTCCTGCTGGAGTCACGTGTGACGGATATATGGGCCCCTTCATATCTTTCGCGGGCGGATATCTAGCAAACCCCAATGCGACCTCGGAATGCCTTTATTGTCCGTTCCAGACGACGGACCAGTACATGTTTACCGCATTCAATATTGAGTATTCTCACCGCTGGCGTGATGTTGGGATCATCCTTGGCACCACCGTGTTCAATGTAAGCTGGCCTCCCTTGTTGCTCACCTCACGTGCTCACGAACATCTAAGGTTTTTGCAATTTTCACACTCACTTATATATGTCGCATTCGGAAAGGTAGCCTTTTGCCTTGGCCCAAGCGTTCTCAAGCGTAGGCTCTGTAAAAGGATTCAACATCTGGTGTACAGAGTCTGCGTGCTACTCTGGCTTAGCAGTACACGTTGGTTATTTCCGACTCGCTCACTACAAAGAACACTTTCTTTTCATCATAGCATATTTTCCTCAGTCGTTATTACGACTGAAGTATGTCTTCACACTTGTTAGATTTATTTGTTGCTGACTATACTTAGTCTAACTTTCGCCATTAGGTACAGTACAAATATCACAGTCGTTATTCACCCGGTGACTGAGTCTGGCCTAATACTTCGATATACTAGAGTTCCCGTATGTTTATAATGACAAAAACACTTCAACCATGTGCACAAAAATCTAATTTTTCACTATTGGGTAGCTGACATCAAAACTACAATGCCTAGTTTTTCTTTAGACCTCCACATGTTTCCCAGAGTTCGCTCATTTTGTTACAGCATGTCACACACCTGATAACTCAGCCATGGTACAAGAACCGCTTCAATAACGACCCATGTCGTGGCGAAAGTTAGCAAAAAAAGTCACCCAGATATAGCGAGCGATTGTCTCTAGGAAGCCAGGATTGATTTCGACCACGTTCATCCCGAAGACAGACTGTTTGATCAGGAGCACTTCCGATCGCTCTGTACATCCAGACATATATACAGCAGTAAAACTGGCGGGCAGGAAGACCATACCTAGGTATGATATCTAAAAGAAGTTATGAGCTCCGTTGGCGCACAGTGGCTGCCAGTACACCTGTTTCATAGCTGCCGAGTCCCGATGAGTTCGACGACTGTCCCCAGTATTGACGGTAGCGAATGCCAAATCCATGGCGTTCTTTATTCGACTGATAACCATCGGATATTTCTTGTCCAATGTGTCAATCTCGGAAAGGAGGTTCTTGCATTCTCGCTTCATCAACCCCTCTGTTATTGAATCTTTATCTTTCGCACGAGAAGGAGTGTCCCCAACGAATGCGATAAATTTCTGGAAGTCATGAAGGAGAATCTGGTACCGGAGCAAGTGCGCCCGATGGCTGTGGAGGGTATGAGTTACTCGGATGTCATTTTCATTGAGGCATCCAGAGCATTGAATTCATGCCAACCTTCCTGAGTATTGATAAGCTTGCCACAAATGCGCGGACTGTGTTCACACCGAATCCAAGATATCCAGGTATAGTACTTCAAATGCTTCATCCTACGCATACAACGCGTATCTTTGGATGCCTTGAATATTTTTTCCAGTAGACACTTTGACCTGCGTGTTCCATAACTTGATGCAAGCGCTTGGCGGCAGTATCATGGTGTCCAGGCAGCAACGGACGATAGGTTATGATCGTGCAAGAATCTTTCTTACGGATCAGGTCGATGAGGAGAAGACGATTCACTGTAAAAGGGGCTCAGACAATCTAAAATTGTAGGCAGTTATAAATTACTGCACAAGAGGAAGTGGCGCAAAACGTCGTTAATGTGCTTCCCTGTAAGCACTGCGATAAGCAGCAGTCAATCGTCATAATGATAGTGACGAACGTTCGCCTCATTGCTGAAAAATGGCAAAATTATATGATTTTTTTGTTCTACCGTCCGAGCAAAAGGAAGGGTAAATGTGATGTCTACTCGGAACAATATATTATGTTAGAAAACTTGGACCACCATATGACTCATACGATCTTCATCTCCATCATCTTCCTGGTATCGCGAAGGAATCTAGTTGATGGAAGGTGAGAAGAAAATGGCTCGATGTCGAACCTAAAGTAAAGTACCATTCTTTCTTAGTTAGAAAAAATTCAGGTCAAACGTTGACGCATGTCGTTCCCAGCATCTTCAAAAGGGGTCGTGTAACACGAACGTTCTCCATCTGATATTGGTCACTCACTGTCCAAACAGGGTGGAAATAATAATACTTGCCTTCTCTTGAAATTTTGTTAGTAACTTCTCATCGGTCTCTTCCTGTCCTTGCCCTCGTGGTGTTTTGAATTCCCCGTTGCACTTTACGCTGACGCTATATACGACGCATCCACTGGTCGCACATTGCGTCAACATCTTGCTGCGATCCATTTGAGGTGGTGTCCAGTTGCCGAAAAGCTTTTGCGGGTATTCATTCTTTCGTCCCTCTGGGGACGCCGAGTTGCCTGAAAGAAAGTCGGTGTCAAAATCTACCCAATGCCATGGTTCCGATGGTGCTGCATAACGATGTCTGAACAGAAGTACGAGAACGCCATCATGTGAATACCTTCATGCATCCTTGAAAGATGGGAAAGACGAGAACTCTTACATTGGTACCAGGAGCGAAGACAACAGTACGGGTGCCACGAGGCCTGATGCGTCAATGACTGACTTGTCAGCCCTAGGCGTGATGTATTGTCCATTGAAACTTGGAGGTGGGTCTGCCAGTTAGCGCACGTAATATACCCATCAACTAGCGTCAATCTGGATAGATCCTCCCTCCGTGAAGCCAGCACCCTTCGACACCACGCATTGGTCAAAGTTCATATGTGAAGCACTATTTCACAAGTGAATGACATGATTTGTACTGCGGGGTTTGACTTGAAAAAATGCCGATCAGTCTAACATGGCGATCAAGATTCAATGACTTTCTCCTGAGAAATATTCTACCTACGTCAGTAAAATTTCCTGAACACGGTGAATGTGCTGTGCTGACGTGCCATGCAGAACTTCGTAGACAGTTGAACGTGGTGATGCATTCTTGCCGGGGCCCATGGAAAACCTGTACGTCCTGCCTGTGGTCAATATTATTATTGTGCGGCTAAGTATATAAGTAGATCCGGGCCAGTCTGAGTGAACGAACCGTCTAACTCAGATAGTCTCAGGCTCTAGTTTGCATGCATGAAACAAGTACTTCAGCATGCGTATGGGTGCCGTGCCACCACATAAGCTCTCATGTATAAGTGTTTGTATGATGTGTCAAAAAAACGAAGCGTCATCTCTTGCATTTGGACAACTTGAACCACGCTTTCACGGTACATAGGAAAACAACTCTTCACAGGATAGGGGCGAGGGAGAACAGATCTAGTACAGTCGTTCCTTCTATAGGTGGCCCCAAGGTCACCCGGCCCGTGTCCCACGTGAAGGCGATGAGTTTTGGCAGTGTTGTCGCTGGAAATAATGATGGTGGCCCAGAGATTGTTCGATACTGCATTCTCTCGGTTTGTCGGACTCTCTCGATGAGGCATGGTGATGATTGTGCTTGTGGCGTCACTTACTAGTAGTCGTCCATTCTTCCATAGTCCGCGCACGCCGCAGATAGAGCTGAATTTGGGTTCTTTAGGCCAGCCAGAGACATTACATTATTGCCTCGTGTCTTTACACGTCCTTGTTGGTGAACTGACTTCAACTTTTCCTTCCCCACACAACATCGTCTTCTTCCCGGTCACGACTCGGACGACTCACGTTTATAGTGACAACGTCGACGTCTCTTGATCAACGCATATGTCCGAAGCCAGTTCATATCATCGTGACTATCGCAGCAACCATCCGGAAACGCACTACTACGTTGATCCACGCGAGCATTCTTCTACGCCCATTCGCAGAAACAGATACGACAGTCCTGGCAAGCGAATCCGAGACGTGTCATGGATATCTGCCAACCAGCCGCAGCCCACTCCAGCCCACTCCCCGCATGCACGATGGTACCCTCCGCCGGAGCCCCCAGAGCTCTCCGTACCACCGAGCCAAGTACACCCCGTAGCGCACTCCTCACCCTTGATGTGGCATGCCCCTTCGCCTGCTATGCCTTCTCCAATGATAGGAGAATTCATGACAGTGGAAGACCTTGATGACGAGGAAGAAGAAGAAGAAGAAGAAATGCTAGAACTACAAGGGGAGAATGATTATGGTGACAATGAAGAAGACATCCACTTCGAGTTTCCGGACGCTCCCGAGAAACACATAGGCGGGCGGAAAGGTGCGCGACGTTGGGTTGGTGGCTTCGTTCAGGGTCTGCGCAAGTTCCCTGGTCTGCGCAAGTCCTCCCGCCGACCGCCATTCCCAAGTGATACGGTATTCTCACCTGCTTCTCAGTATGAGAATGACCCGCAATTTCCAACCATAGCGAGCTTGAATTTGCGCCCGCTCACGCCGTCCTTAATAGCGCAGGCCGCGGAGCTCATGGACATGCCCGAGCCCCAGGTGCACCAACCACCATCGCCACAGCATCATCTACATCCACACTCGCATGCGCATAGACCACCTCCCCCTGCATCATCGTCGCCAGTTTATTCTCCTGGAGTGGATACGGTTCCTCAAGTCCTCTCAACAGTTGACGAGCGCTCAAACGAGCAGACCGGAACGCAAGAGCGACCATACTCTGATCATACACATTCTTCCCATACCCCCACCCCCCATACTCGCGCCCATTCACATTCATCACATTCACATCGACATTCACAATCACAAAACCACTCATCTCATTCAACCGCTCGCCCTGTGATCAACGACACCAATCCGCAAACTGCTCCATCACCTTGGAAGCCGTCAACAGCAACTGTGACCGACTATATAACTGTCCCCCCGCCCTCACC
>PVYJ01005291.1:3368-26746 GCA_002995095.1 Rhizopogon sp. AM-2018a | reverse complement strand
TTTTGACGAGGAACGCTGTGCCCACAATTCCCACGGGGGTGAAACTTCTGCCTCGTTCAGCCACAATTATCAACTTCCAGTGACCTTGTTTAAACAAGGTAATATCCTGCCGGCAAGGCATTTTGGCTCTCCGGTGCCATTAAGTAAAAAAAACTTTTTCACCTCATCTATGAGTACTGAGGCGCATCAGGGCGTAAACCTCTTACTGTCTCTGATCCGTGTACCTCAATTTTGATTCACATGAGTAGTTGAATGTGTCCGTAGTACCATCTTCTACCATTATAGTACACTTTTGAGTTTAGCTGGCAGCGCCATCGCGTAAACATCGTACACAGGTAATTATCACCCTGTCGTCTTCTCGTATCGTCCAACTGTGAGCCAGTGCTAGTGTCACTGTCTTGGCACCTTACCTGTCCCTTTTCGCATAATTAAGTGATGAATAAAGTGAAGTAAGGAATGTGGAATTTCCTTGATGAACAAAGAAGAAAACATGTCTGTAGATTCGAATCACCAATCCAACGATGCATTTCCACCAGTACATGAACTTCCTGCCCCAGAGCATGCAGACCCCGCGCTCTCAGTCAAACTGACACCGACGCCAGCGATTTCGATCCCTTCTCCACCACCGCGTGAAGCAAGCTCAGCCGAAGCTTGTTTGACCATCCAATTACTTGTTCCGATGGCTGCATCCAACTGGTCTGATTCCGGGAGGAGCACAAGCAGGTTATCGCCTTCTTGTTTCACGTCGAATGGAATGATGGAAAAGTCCTCGTCGTTCAGACATTTACCGTCTGTCAGGCGGAAGTTCCGTTTATGCAGAGGACCTAAGAAATTCAGATGCCTCAGAAGACTAACAGAAAAGCACGTCAAACAGGGCACTGACACGAGACATAAAGATTGCCGTCCAGGTCATCGCCAACAATGCCATGATCAAGTACGAAAGCCCGTTTGTGAGGGCACATCTGCAAAAACATTCTAAAAATAGGCTCAGAAAAGGAGCAAAATAGACCGGACCTGTTGCGTGGCAAAGTAACCACGTCTAGGAATATGAAATATAGCCAACTGTGAGTCACCATACTTGACGGCGGCAGATCTGGCGGAAATGTCATCAGATGAAGTAGCGGACTAATATCTGCTGGAACCCACGTTGTGGCGTCATTACTCGGCGTTAGATCATGGACAGTGGCCAACTTTCTCCATTCCCATTCAGACTTGGGTGTAGCAATAGCTGACTCGTGAAGTTTGGCGGGAAGGGATTGTTTCGGCCAGTCTGCTGGACGTTCCTGCCCTCGTTCCTTGATAACTTCTGTTTGTAGACTACGTTCATCCTATAACGTAACCATTAGCACCGTCTCAAGCACGTTCAGAACATGAGTATCCACTGACTGTGTTGACAAACTGACGGAACTGACGTCTCCTTGTAGGATCATCGACTACAGCCTTCCATTCATCAGCATAAGTACCGACAAGTTCAGCCATTTCCTTCTCCAGATCCAAGCAGATCCCAAGCTCATCATCAAGCAGAATCTTCTTGAGTCGCTGCATAAAATAAAACTGATAAGCACAGAAAATATTGCGACAGGCTCAACGACAGACCTCAATACCACCGTCAAACTGTTCTACCCATCTCGCAGTTCGCATAAGCTTGTCGGCAGTGTGGATATAATACATGAGGAAACGATCGAGAATGCGGACAACGCTTGACGGGGGCACATCTTTGGCAAACAGCGTTGCATGTCTTGGATTCGACCCACCATTCCCAGCGAGGAAAACTGATACCAATTTAAGTCTGAGGGTTTAGGATGCATGACGAGTACGTACTGTTCCACCCTTTGTCCGTTGCAATCAAACCGAAGTCTTTGGATTGTGCTTCGGCACACTCTCGAATGCAACCACTCACACCACCCTTAATTTTGTGAGGTGAGCGGATGCCCTTGTACCGTTCTTCAAGGTGAATTGCCACTGCACATGTCATGGACCTTAGTCAGTAGAGCTGGACATACACAGCCGTACGTACTTCCAACAGCATCGCCAATTCCGTAGCGGCACCATGTGGTACCTACACAGGACTTTACAGTCCGCAGGGCTTTTCCTAAAACATGCGTGGTCAACACAACACAAGCCTGAATTAGTAATCCAGTTGGACAGTACCATAAGCATGTCCACTTTCGAATCCTGCAGTAACAAGTTCCCCCCAAATGTCCGGGAGGTCTTGCTTCTGAGCCCCGAAGAGGTCGATGCGTTGTCTGGCACCACAAATCTCAGTCATGTGCACATAATGCTTGCACAATCTGATGTGCTTACCCCCCTGTGATCTTAGTGTACAAGTTATCTACCAGTATAATGTGAGTGCATGGAACATAGGCAATAGCGATGCCTACATTTCTTTGCGACTTGTCCGAGAACAATGAGTTTCTCAGGCGTGATCTACGTATCACAAGTGAGCCTCTACACATAAGAGAAAAGAATGACACTTACTTCTCCTCCAGCAACTCGAGGAACGACAGAGAATGTACCTGACAGAAGGTTTAATTTACCATGATGTAAGCGTCTACCTGGTTAAATGTTGCGAGAACTCACCATTCCTTTGTACGTTGGCGAGGTACTTGTCATTGGTATCTTGGTTAGCGTGGTGGACAGGTGCAACCACGAGCTCGTTATACAACGACGACAAGATGGAACCTGAGTAGGCTGAGTAGTACTCAGATAAATGCTACAGGACTCCGTACCAATGACCGGCTTGCATATCTCGCATCCGAGTGAATCTTTCTTCACACCGGCAGCCTCCATAATTTCCGGGAATGTCTTCAACTTCCGTATCCTAGCGGGATTTCAATTCCAATTTTTGAGATTCAAATTGTAGACCCACTTCACGACGCCGAAGAGTTCTTGTCGGGTCATAGCAAAGTGGGGACAAAGGTTATTGGACACGGCGTGTCCCGCTTTCTTCATATCTGCCTATAAGTTTTAATATTACTGGGGATATTTATGATGAAGAGGTCAATAGGGATACCTTGAATATGTTTGTGATCAAAGGTAAGCATCCACCGCATCCAGTGCCAGCTTTTGTTTTAGCCTTGAGTTCGGGCAGGGTGCTAATACCCGCTTTCACGCACTCGCCAATGGCACCCTTTGTGACATTCTGCAAACCAATATGATACATGAACTTGCCACACAGAGAAGAGAATACTAACGTGGCAGCTGCAAACCTGCGTGTCATCATCGAGGTCAGCGCCGTCATCCTCGCCTTTAGAACCGGACCCGACGATGAACTTGGACGGTGGCTCCTCCAACGCTTTCTATCTCTTCGGATCAATGGATTTTCAGGAAATCAATGCTCGTAAGGTGCACCTTCTTCTTGACTAAAGACACAAGTTTGACATAGTCGGATGTATCGCCAACCATCATGCCACCCAACAAATACTTGCCGTCGGCGGTAAAGATGTACCTATACTTCTGTGAGCGATTGAAGGTTAACCATCGTCTTCTTGACTCACTTCTTATAGACATACGAGAAGGGATCACGATAGGTTAAGCACTCAATAGGACCATCAACTGTGGCCTGGCGACTTCCTTGTTTCTTCTCCACAGTAACAGGGTTGATTGCAACTTCGCCTTCCTTCACATTGGTTTCCGAAAGGCTCAACTCCCCTGCAGTAGTTGTCGTGTGGATTACCTTTTCCGCTTTGTCTCGAGTCGGCGGCCCTATTACTGCCACCTTACTGTTGAGGGCACCCCGCGGACTGCGTTTGTCGCCAAAGTAGTCACCGAAGGATGCGACCTGGAATGGGCCATATAAGGTAGTGAAAGGTACGGGGTAAAATAACTTACATCTACCCCCATCAGTTTCAGCTTCGTTGAAAGGTCGGGCATGTTCTGGCGAATGTATGACGATGAATAGATGATCACAGAAAGATAAAAAGTTACCTACCATCTGTCTTGGTTTGAATCCGCCAGCGCCAGTCTCAACTTGGGTGAAGTTAAATGATAGGATGTCGGCCATCTCAACTAATGACAGCATCAGTAACCATCGATAGGTAAATGCAGCACACTCTTACCCCCGGGTGCAATGAGACCATAGGTATTGCCCTTCCAGCTTGCGCACTCTCCGATAGCATAGACATCTTGAGCGCTGGTCTGCAGCGAGTCATTGACAATTATACCTCCCTTCTCAAAGCACTTCAGGCCCGCCTGGCGGGCCAAATCGTCTCGAGGAGTGATACCAATAGCGTAGATGACCATTTCTGCCTTAAGGTGTTGGTCATCTGACAGGATAAGACCAGTTAAGACACCATCTGAAGCAACTGTGATATCCTTGACAGAGGTCCTGGTAAGGACCCGCACACCCATGGCTTCAATGCGACGAAGGACAATTTCACCACCTTCATTGTCTAGTTGACGCGACAGCGGGAAGGCTTGACGGTTGATAATTACGACTTCCGAAATTGCCTCACTTTATCATGAATTTCAGTGAGCAGATAGTCAGCGTTATATCAACAGGGGACACCTACAGGTCAAAGACCGCTTTTGCGGCTTCCAGTCCGAGGAGACCACCTCCCACGACAACAGCCTAAGTGTGAAAATATTGAGGGTTCAACGCAGACACGTTTCAAGTGGGTAAGACGCACACAACCGCCTTTCACGTGTTCCTGCTCCGAATACGATAATATCTTGTCAAGATCGGAGATGTTTCGATAAACAAATACACCTCGGGCTCGCTCAGCTTTCTCTGGAGAAATATATGGTGGGAGAGTGCTTTTGGAGCCGGTAGCAATGATGCAGTAATCATAACTTATACTGCGACCTTTGCTAGTTGTGACAGAGTGGGCGGCGGTATCTAGGCAGGTGGCCTGTTCTCCGGTATGGAAAAGAAATCGCTCAGGATCTTGTTGAGCGTACCACTCAACTGTTGGAAGTAGATAGTCAACGGTAAGCAAAGTCATGAATATTCAATCAAATAGATCACCTTGGTTCAAATAGAGCTTTTCAACAGAGCGGTGTTGAAAATAGTCCGTGAGGGCAACACGATTGTACGCCAGATGTGTCTCTAAACGAGCGATAGGTCAGTGAAATCCTGATATCTCAAAGACAAATGTTGCAGTTGAAGATAAATTTACTTGCCTTCACCACAGGTCACCAGGCGATACCGTTTAGCTTCGTCCAAGTTGAGCATCTTCTCTATAAATGCTTTACATAAAAAGTGTAAGGATGACGACCAAGTTGGGTCAGACTCAATTTACATCTCTCGTCTCGTCTTAACTCACCTATCCCCACCATCCCTAAACCGACGACAAAAATCGTCTTTGGTACGTCCTGATTCATGGAAGTATCCTGATTCATGACTCGCGTTATTGGGGAGGCCATCCGAGACCTGGGCCAGTATCTTTGCAGTAACTGTCGACAACAGTTCTAAGAGTAAATGTGAGTACTAGTTGAACTTGGGATCTGATATCGGTTCAGGTCAGTAAAAGTTCGCCAAGATTTAAGACAGTTGACTTGTACTAGGCTCGGCACGGCCTCTGTAACAAGACTTGGATAATAACATCATGATCACGCCTTAAAAACGTGGCCATTGGATCGGAAGTAGGGTCGTTTGATCTGGAACGTTTGATGCAGGGTAGTTCCTTGACATCATGATGCCTCTCCACCAACACCAAGGAGGTGGCGCACGAAGAAGCATGTCCGAGTCCGACTTAAATTAAAAATCAAATACGCCGCTGAGGGCCGAAAAGCGTTACCAGGTGCCTGAACGTAAGCGCTTCGACCCCCTGCCACCATAAATTTCTATAATTACAACTTGTAGCGTCCTCCGACATACCAGAGGGTTACCGATATAGGTGATGAAAGCGGTAACTGGTAGTGACAATGTCGTACAGACAGGGATCCGCGCTACACCACAAAGGTACTCCAGACGGCTAACTTACAGTTGGGTAACAATATCTGGTCTTATCTTTTGACGTCTGCTGCTGCTGCTACCTGGTTTCCACGGCGGCACCGCCGCCACCATTCTTGCTTATCTCTGGCATTTGCCGTAATTACATTTTATTCAGATTCGGACATCTTACTACTGGGAGTATTCGGGCCTAAGGCCTAAGGCCCAGCAAAAAGTCTTAGAGGCTGTAACAGAGTCGGAATCCTTCAATAGTTCAAAAAGGCTTGCAATTTGTGCCACTGTCTTCAGTAACAGTCCCACTGCAATCATGCTTCCCGCGACACTTCACCCTGACACTGTCAGTACTTGGTATGGTCTGCGTCACCCAGTGATCAACCCTATCAACAAAAAATGTTCCACCATTCCTATTTTCTCGTTGGGCAATCAGTACTCCCGCAATTTCCATCTGTACGTTTCCAGACAATCTCTCCAGAGTCACATCTTACTCGTAGCCATGCAGATCGTGGCTTGGTTTTTTTGTTGCATTGTAAATTTATACCACTTATATTTTGTGCACGTTGGTTGTTGAATGCGTTTTGAAACAGTTTATCTTGGTTTGCATTCTCCCCTCTCATTCCGGATGTTA
This sequence comes from Rhizopogon sp. AM-2018a, assembly GCA_002995095.1. NCBI lineage: Eukaryota > Fungi > Basidiomycota > Agaricomycetes > Boletales > Rhizopogonaceae > Rhizopogon > Rhizopogon sp. AM-2018a. The sequence continues at coordinate 20,228 of PVYJ01005291.1, read as the reverse complement.
TCAAGACCGACTTGAATTTAACATCAGCGGAAGTTGGTACGTTTGAACACTCCGAGCGCACGCAGCGTCAATTAGACTTTTAACCCTGTTCAGGAAATTCTAATATTGTTTCGTTGTGCGCCACCCTTATTGTGCGGCTTATATCAGGTCCGCTCGTCGATCGTGAGTGCACCCTCGAGACTTTTCCCTCATGTATTTGATTAAATTCATATCGCAGGCTATGGGCCTCGCAAAGTGATGGCTTATCTTCTCATCGTTGGGGCGATCCCTTCGGGCCTTGCTGGAACCGTCTCAACGGTGAATGGTCTATATATCATTCGTTTCTTCATTGGGATTCTCGGTGGTACATTTGTCTCTTGTCAAGCCTGGAATACCGCCTTCTTTGATAAAAATGTCGTTGGCACAGGTGAAACTCATTTTTAAAACCTTATGTTTTGAATATTCTGATGCAGTTGAATTCACAGCGAACGCCTTAGGCGGAGGCTGGGGTAACGCAGGCGGCGGCTTCACCTTTATTATCATGATCGCTCTATTCAATCAGTTACTCGCTGATGGTTTGACTCCGCACATCGCCTGGCGCGCGGCATTTGCGATCGTGCCTGTACCCATTCTCCTTTCTGTTGCTGCTGCCACTCTGGCTTTTGGCACCGACCACCCTGCAGGCAAATGGAGTGATCGTCAGAAGGCTATCGCGGCTGTACCCCCCGCTTCAGACGATCAAGCGACCATCTTCGATGACAAATATTCAAACACCAAGCCTGGAGGCGATATCGAGAAAGGGGATAAAAATGACATTCAGACCACTGTCACTGCTGTAACCGAGAAGAGTTAGTGTTTATCTTTCTCCTTGTTTTTGCTTGTTTTTAACCGTTATCATCAATAGATATAGTGTCTGAGTTGGACACTGCTGTCAACAAGCCACTGACCCCAGGGCTTGCATACCAGATCGTGGCAAACCCGCTGACTTGGCTGCCCGCGTTGGCTTACGCGACAACTTTCGGCTATGAGCTTGCTATTGATGCTTACCTGGCTAATGTCCTATATACGTTACTCAAGTCTCCCACTTTCGGGCAGACCAAAGCCGGTTATGTGAGTCTCCCGTGGTATCACTGTGACTTATTTGCTGACAAAGTTCATCAGATTGCGGGCATTTACGGTCTCCTCAATGTGTTTTCGCGGCCGCTAGGTTAGTCACTCCACATCGAACTAAGGTGTCTTGTGATGATATATACCCCGTCGCAGGCGGATATTTCGGAGACCTCATATACATCCGATACGGTGTAAGTAGCATTAATATTACACTTGTAGTTTGGTCTGAAGAACCTCCTGCAGGTACCTGGGAAGAAATACCTTACAATCGCCTGTGGAGTTGCTCAGGGCCTTCTGTCTCTTGGTCTTGGCCTTTATATCGACAACCATTCTGATCCATCTTGTGAGCTTTGAACCTTCAATTAATTGCTGATCTGACGGCAACGACACTAGTGGCGGTTATCATTGTCCTTTTCGTAATTGTCGCCATCTTCAATGAGGTTGCTAATGGCGTCAACTTCTCCCTTGTCCCGCATTGCAATCCCAGTGAGTACTCGAACGTATCAGTGTCAGTTCTTACGAAGACTGACTCAATTTTGTCGCAAGACTCCAACGGATTTATGGTTAGTATCTCTGTTTGGTGTGGCGATTAGAAATACTCATACATGTCTAGAGCGGAATTGTAGGTGGCATGGGCAATCTTGGAGGGATATTTTTTGCGATTGTCTTCCGGTTTCAGCCATCTCCTGCCGGCAAGGCATTTTGGATCTCCGGTGCCATGGCAATTGTAAGTAAAAAAGCTTTTTCACCTTATCTATGAGTACTAAGGCGCATCACTTCAGGGCGTTAACCTCTTACTGTCTCTGATCCGTGTACCTCAATTTTGATTCACATTATGAGGCAAGATCGGCCGGTGTAGCTTGTGTATGAATGTACTATAGTCTCCTACCATCCTAGCAGCTTCTTCTGAGTTTAACTGACAGCGTTATCGCGTAAACATTGTACATAGGTTAACCTGTCGTCTTCTCGTATCGTCCAATTATGAGCCAGTACTAGTGTCACTGTCTTGGCACCTAAAAAACTCAATACTCTTAGCACGCAACTGTCAGACTCCATTCTATTGAATGGTAATACCAATAGCGATCTTTGCAATTCCGCATATTTATGAAATAGGCTGGAGCAGCCTAGAACAAGCAACTATTATTACCTAGGATGGTCCTCCGGAGGACCGGAACAGTCAACGGAGGGGATAGAAATCTGGATGTCGCCATCATTCTCGTCAATTGCGTGATAGTTCTTATGACGGTTCTCGACTACCGAAACTGAGGGCTCAGGGAACGCCACGATTCGAGTGCTGTGCGATAAGGATGATTCTCCGGTCTATGAGATTAACAGGGACATCAAGGACCCCGTGCACCTCTTCGGGGCCGTGGTCACGACTCCAAGCCTTCCGTAAGTTTTGAACAGGCGGACGTCCATGTCTACCACGAGACAACTAGGTATTATTATAATATTATCATTAAAGTGACAGGGCAATGGCTACTACGTGTATATCTCAGACGTTTCCCCTTTTACTACTACTCTCCGTGCAGTGCGAACAATGATCCTCAACCGTCCGGTAGAACAAATCTCGAGAACTTCAAGTTCGTCACTCGACACCAACAGCTCATTTAGCGAATTCGATCCTGTGACTACTACTCCTCCCACACCCTTTATTGCTTCTCCGTCCGTGAGAGACACCCCAGATTCCATGTACCATAAAGCTCAGGTCATCCTCCCTGTGCCATTCTTTCCTGCGTCTCTGGACCAGCCAGAAAGGAATGGTCCCCAACTTCCTCGATGCCTTCCGCAGCTGTCAAACAACGTTACCCCAACAGAAGTAGCTGAGCAGGTCGCCCTTGAGCTTATCCTCCCTGCACTGTTAAACTGATATTCGCTCCAGGACCTCGGGACACCGGATAGTTGGGTCAATCGTGTACGGAAGGCGATTTCATCATAACCACCGTGATTGTTGACGAGATCTCCATTATCCTCACTCAGAATCCCGAACTCGTGCGATTAACGGGAAAGCATCCCTTTAACTCCGAAGCTCGGCTCGGCGTTCTATTCGAGGCTGTAGGTATCTTTTGTTACCGGCGATATGCACTCACTGAGTCTTCACAGGGATTTTTGACTCCAGCTCACTTGCACTTTGTGCGGAATCATGGTGCAGTGCCACAGGTCAACCACGAGATGGCCGCTAAGTGGACCATCCGCGTGCACGGTCTGGTGGAGCAAGAGGTTACGTTTACTCTGCAAGAGCTTCAAGAAAGGTTCCCTGTTGTTACTCTTCCTGTGACTCTTGTCTGTGCCGGCAATAGGCGGAAAGAACAGAATGTCGTTCAGAAGACCTTGGGCTTCAACTGGGGAGCAGCAGGAGGTAATATTTATAATTTCGGCTCATGGTGACTGAGAACAGTCTCCTCACCGTCATCAATATCTAGTGTCAACAGCCCTTTGGACCGGCGTCTATCTAGCCGATATATTGGATTACGTGAAACCCATTCGTAGACAAGCTAAATACGTTGTCTTTGAAGGGGGAGACAACCTTCCGAATGGGCCCTACGGAACATCACAGCGGCTGTCATGGGCTGCCAATAAAGACAGGGGCATGCTTATTGGTCAGTTAACTTGAAATGACTTGCAGCTTTATACTTCCTCCTCACCTTATGCTTAATACTGTAGCTTGGGCAATGAACGGTCTACCATTGGAGCCAGACCACGGTTTCCCCGTGCGTGTCATTGTACCGGGTCAAATTGGTGGACGGTCTGTCAAGGTAAGGTGGTTTCTGATGTTCATAAACCCGTAAACGTTGACGCACCTTGCAGTGGCTGAGACACATCGAAATAAGCGATCGCGAAAGCCAGCACCACGTAAGCCAGTTCTTGTGCACTCGGTTCAGCAGCGAAATGACGCCCTCGTTCACGTAGCTGCACTTCTGGGTATGAGTAGACGATATTACTTACTGAGAATAGACCCCACTGACGCTGGCTCAACGACATAGGATAACAAAATGCTGCCAACGCAGGTTATGCCTGACCAGGCCCGCGCTGAGAAGCATTGGTGGTACGACCCGAGGTTAGTCCGATGTTCTGCTGTTCCATGTTAACGTCACTTACCAAATGGGCGACATTTCAGATATATCATCACGTTGGTCTGATCTTCTCTTTCACGTACCTTGGGCTGAGTAAGACTTTTCAGTGATCTTAATGTCAATAGTGCGATTGCGAGACCGGATCATAATGAGAAGCTTCATATCGATAAGACATCAGATGTCATTGCATCATATCCTATTCGAGGATATGCATATGCAGGTGGAGGCCGTAGGGTGACCCGAGTCGAGGTTTCACTCGACCAGGGAGAAACGTGGACATTGGCGAACATGTACGTCTACACGCTTCAGAACCAACACCCTCCTAAACTCGTGTGCCGAAAAGCAAATACCCGGAGGACCTATTCAGAGAAGCCTGTCACCAAGACCCGGTATATGGGTCTCTTGATTTGACGGAGCGTGACACTTCCTTGTGAGTAGTGAATATATAACTACAGTAAAGGAAAATGCTCAGACGACATACAGCTGCTGGTGCTTCTGGACATTCGATGTTTCACACGACATCCTAGCAAGCTGTGATGCATTAATGGTTAGAGCTATGGACGAGAGCCTTGGGTTCCAACAAAGAGACATGTAACACAGCTCCGTAGTGCTTGGAGGTCTACTCACATCGACTGTCAACAGGTATTGGCATGCACTTGGCATGATGAACAACTGGTGCGTCTTGACAAAGCACGGCATTCTGGACTCTGTTGCGAGCTGCTTGCAGGTGGTTCCGCGTTGCCATTCACAAAACCGTCAATGACGACGGTAAAATTGTCCTGCAATTTGAGCATCCGACACTCGCTGGGACAGCATCTGGAGGATGGATGGAGGTGATACTTAATTTCTGATCCAGCAAACCAAGGCTGATCATGCCCTACCAGCGCATGAAAGTGGCTGGCGAAGACATCATGAAGCCTGTATTCGGCGAAAATGGAAAAGATCTCAGGCCTCGTGCTCCAAAGCCTCAATCAGATGATGTCTGCTTGACCAAACCTGGCGTAAATCGGAAAATTACCACGGAAGAGCTCAAAGAGCAAAATCGCCAGCAACCGTGGTTCGTTGTCAACGGAGAGGTTTACGATGGAACTCCCTTCCTAAAGGATCACCCAGGGGGCGGCGACTCAATATTGCTTATGGCAGGCGAAGATGCCTCTGAAGACTTCTTTGCTATACATTCTGCCGAAGGCAAAATCAAATTGGCTGAAGTGAGTCATCTGACTTGGATGCAGAATGACGGTTGAGCACCTTCCGCAGTATCATATTGGCACCCTCGTACCAAGCATAACCCAAGAAAAGCCTATAATAACACACTCGGATGGCTCCTTTTTGGAGCGCAGCAGGTGGAAGTGTGTCAGGTTGTGTGACATCAAGCAGATCAACCATGATTCTTACCTGTATCGGTTCGCCTTGCCAGAAGCAGACCAACCGCTAGGTCTGCCGGTCGGACAGCATGTTTTCGTACGCCTACGCCGGCAGGATACTGGGGAAATGGTACAGAGAGCATATACTCCGGTGTCGCAACAAGGCGCAGTAGGCTTCATCGACTTTCTCATCAAGTGCATATTCTCCACCAAGACATCTCTTCGAAGCTTGACTGACTTATCCATTAGATTGTATCTTCCTTCCGCATTGACCCCTACTGGAGGAAAAATGACCACCGGCTTTCATCAACTACGTCTCGAGGATAGCGTAGAACTCAAAGGGCCGTTAGGGTCTTTTATCTGGGAAGGACCGAGCACTGCATTGTGGAAGGAGATAAGGATGACAGTGAAGGAAGTCGGCATGATCTGCGGCGGAAGCGGTACGACTTCAAATATGACTTCAACGTGCGATACTAAATAAAACCGTACAGGGATCACGCCCATCCTCCAGGTGCTGCGCAGTATTCTCCAGAACACCGAAACTGAAACCCGGGTGTGGTTGATCAGTGCGAACAAGACAGAGGAGGATATCCTCTGCAGAGAAGAGCTTGACACGCTCTTCGCAACGCACGGTAGGGAGCGTTTCAAGCTGCACTACACTCTTAGCGTCGTCCCTAGGGTATGGCCGTACAGCGTTGGACGACTCAATGACGTGTTACTGGCGGAGCACATGCCTCGACCATCTAATCATGGGCTTATTCTAGTGTGCGGGCCTGATGCGATGATATCACATACCGTCAAGCCTGGCCTACAGAACATGGGATGGGATGTAGAGAAGTCCCTGGTAGTGTTCTGAAAGCAAACATACGATCGTTAGAAGTTTGAAATAACATTATCATGGCATTGTAATACCAAATGCAAGTATTTGTATCGTAAGGTACAGTGAATGACTCGGATAAGGGCCCGAATGCAGAGGTAAATGGCGAGGTAAATGGAGCGTAGGTCGCATGTGCGGGGCTTGGATGGAAATTGTAAAAGCGCATCTAGACAATCAAGGAAAATTCATCGTCGTCATTCTGCTGCTCCATGATGGCGGGGGTCTGCTGAAAAAAAGCTTGATTGTTGCAAACGTCATAATGTCGACCCACTTTCTCCGAGTTGAGGTACGACCATGATCACATTCCATTTTCCGCCATGATACTGACGTGAACGAGTGACGAGGTTTAACCAGTATTCCGAGTCTTCGACGTTATCTGGACCGGCCCCGCAATGGGCCCGCATAGGCTAACTTGAAGTGCCACAATGCCACGTACGGTGAACTTGACTGCCAAGGCGCCAAAGCATTCCCGGCGGCGTTTCGAAGGTGAGGGTTTGAGGACCAAACTAATGTACATAGGACAGCTGGCAAGAAGGACTTTCGTAAGTAACCTCAGGCTGATGATGTGTGCCAGCCCATTGAAGTTTGAATTTTGAATTTTATAACGACGACGATCACCGTCATATTGATCAAGCTAACATCCTTGAAGCCTTTATCACTTCAGAGGTACTTAGTAGGGGAAGACCCCCTCGAAACGCCCGCTTAAAAAGAGCCGGGATCATGACGAGTTCTCGTTTTGCCACATCATTTGGCTGACGCTGACAAGATGCCAGCTTGCAAAGCATATGATCATTCATTCAAGTCGACATATAAATCTGCCAGCGTTCAATCATTCTCACCCATTGTCGATTCCGTAAACCATGTCCTCGAATTTGAAGAGCTTCTGGGCCCCTTTACCAAAGCCACCATCTAGGCTAGCGCGATATCGCGTCTTGTCCCCTAATGCCGGCGTCCATGTCTCGCCCTTGCAGCTCGGTGCCATGAGCATCGGTGACAAGTGGGACCAGTTCGGCATGGGTAGTATGGACAAGGCATCTTCGTTCAAGCTCCTTGACGCATTCTACGACGCCGGAGGAAATTTCATAGATACTGCCAATAACTAGTGCGTGTCACATTCATTTCCTCCTCATCATGCTCCGAGTCAACTCTCCCACCCTCTAAGCCAAGACCAGAGCTCTGAGGAGTTCATCGGAGAGTGGGCAGAGCAACGGGGCATCCGTGACCAACTTGTGATTGCTACAAAGGTAGTGTTGGAACATGATGAAGGTAGATTTGATGCTAATACATATGTCTTCAAGTTCACGACCGATTACCAGCGCGGCAACGATGCCGTGCGCCACGTGACATATAGCGGCAATAACCTGAAGTCAATGCTCCTCAGCGTAGATGACAGCTTGAAGAAGCTGAGAACTTCCTACATCGACATTCTGTACGTGCATTGGTGGGACTGGGACACCTCTGTCGAAGAGGTCATGAACGGTCTGCATGTGCTCGTGCAACAAGGGAAAGTGCTGTATCTCGTGAGCGTCCTCGTTTTATGCTAACCCCGACATTCGTTAACATGTAACCGCTGGTAGGGCATCTCGGACACTCCCGCTTGGGTGGTGGCCAAAGCAAACCAGTATGCTCGCGACCATGGGAAATCTCCATTTGTGATCTACCAGGGTGCTTGGAATGTCATGGACCGCTCCTTCGAACGCGACATTATACCAATGGCTCGTTCTGAAGGTAGATCACGTGTGTTCTTCACTCTCCGCCTTGACTCATATTCTTTCGCACAGGTCTTGCGCTTGCACCTTGGAACGTTCTTGCTGGTGGAAAGCTCCGAACTAATGAGGAAGAGCAACGCCGTCGGGAGACAGGAGAGAAAGGCCGTATGCTCATGGGTTCGAACTGGGAACGCACCGAGGTAGAGAAGGCCATGAGCGCAGCGCTGGAGAAAGTCGCCAAAGATGTTGGCGCAAAACATATCACAGCGGTTGCCATTGCATACCTTATGCAAAAGGTCCCCTATGTCTTCCCCCTTATCGGTGGGCGGAAAGTGGAGCATCTGGAGGCCAACCTCGAGTCCCTGGCAATCTCGCTAACGGCTGAGCAGATGCGATATTTAGAAAGCATTGTTCCTTTCAACCCTGGCTTCCCTCACACCATGATCGTGAGTTATCAGTACAATCTCATTTGTCAGATAGTGATATATCCAATTCAGGGCGATGGCACGGCATACAACTTTCTATTGGCAAGCGCTGCATATATGGAGAAGCAGCCGACGGCGCAGCCCATCATCCCGGATGCTGAATAGTTCAGTTCTGCTGTTGGCGTTTCACATGTACAAAATAGTTTCCAATGAAAGGATCAGTTTGATTGTTATAGTATCTATTCCCTGACTTTTGCGTAGTTTTCATTTACGAATAGCCACTCGACACGCCGTAAATCACCAATCTGGACATTTTTCAGCTTACTTGTCCTCTTGTTTGCACAGTGAATATGCAAAGGTGTGAAATGTGTTAAGTACGCACGCGACGGCTCAAGTTGAGATGCATTGTCTTTCTGGCGAGTTCCTCGCAGATAAGAAATGTTCTCCGATACTCATTTGTTTCAAAATATAATCGGCCTGTCGGAACATACACAGGTTATACTTAGTTTAACTGCCCAGATGTTAATCTATATGCTTGCCTTATATGCAATTGAACTCGTGGCATTTATGAGGATGATCATGACAACGCAATGTTATGTCCATCAGTGACTAGTTCGTTGGTCTCCGCAAGATTCAAATTGTCGTGATCGCCTTGTCCGACTCGATGCTCGAGGAGAAAACTTAATAGCAAAATCTAGCGATCGAATAAGAGCTCACTAGCACCCACGGTAGAAGGGGAGACGTCGACATGAGCTAAATGAGTTGTGTCCTGGTCGCAACCTACCAGCGCCAGCGTGTAGTCGTCCCAGATGGCAGGCTGGAGGGAGCTTGAAGAGAATAAGAGCACAATAACAAAAGAGCACATGCGAGGGACTGTCATCTAGCTGTATATTGATATGCTTAGCAAGTCGATCGGTTTATGTTAAACTTCTATATCTCAAGGCAGCCCCTACGAGTGGCATGGGGGAAAGGGTGCTCACAGCCTGGTCACAGACCAGAACAGCAACGGGTAGCGTTCACTACTGTTCACATCACTGATCATTTCCCTAAACTCTGCCTCCACCTTCACCATCCCCTTCTCGAATACTTCGCCATCCCACATGGCAATCCAGCTCTCCTGGCTGTGGGCAAATATATCAACCTCGATGTTCCTATATACTTGATTGACGACGCCCTTTTCTTGGGCACCCGTGTGCGCTCCGAGAATGACGGAGCCTGGCTCAGGAGAGAGTAGTCCAGCGAGAGCGCGGGCCATGTGCAACTGTTTATCCTCTTTAAACAGATGGAAGAAGGCTGTCGCGTGAATTGCGGAGACGCGTCCGTGCAAGGGATTCAGCGAAGTGAGATTATTGAGGTCAGGACTCGGAGATCCTGTTGTCCGCGTGGACGGCGGAGCCACGGCGAGAATTTCAGGTTTGAAGGCGTCACCCTCCACAAAGTGAGCTGGAAACGTGTCTGGAGACGTGTTGTAGAGTTCGTGCCCCAGATTCCAAAGTTCTGTGCAATGTGAAGTACTTCGTTAACCGTATGTCAGACTGCATGCTACACTTACCTGGATGAAGATCGGTTCCGATTGCCTTGGCTGCCGGAAAGCCATCATGAACTGCTTCCCTGATGTCATTGCCAACTGTAAACCGTGTATCAGTATGCTGCAGACACAACAAAGGAAGTACCACATACAGCAGCACCCGATATCAAGGAAAATGGGGTCCTTGCATTCACGTCCAAGGCGCAAAACCTGTTCATAAGCAGGTAGCTTGGATATTTTGCGTCTGAAGGGCTCAATGTTTTTATGTCAAGTCAACTCGAACGTGCGCGCAAAATACCTAGTAAAAGTGAAAAGATAGATGCACCCGTAAGGAGCAACCTATCATGAACCAGTGAGTTTCGCTACGGACAGACGACTGGGTCAAAGGCTAGTTACCTTGTAAGCTTTCGCTTGGACATCCAATATATGGCGCTTCAGAGCCCCATCGTCTTCAATTCCAGTCAACTTCTTCATAAATACGACGTCCTGGGAGCTCAAGTTATATTGACTTTCGTCAAGAGGAGGGAAAGAGCGCTGAGCCTCAATTGTCGCAGGTTCTTGGTCAGTCATCTTGTTGACTCTCGGGTCGATGTACATGGAGTTTCTTCGATGACATGACTGTATTTATGTAAACCCTAGAGAAATTGATTGTGAAATATAAGTGCAACACTTCGATGCAGTACGATCATGTAGTCAACAGCACTGCACAATCGCGGTGCACACATATGGATGTCGAGACTCGATACAGCAAGTGCGCCTCAGTGTAGCGCCCATCAAGCGTGTGATTGAGGAATTTAGGCATGTCCTTGGCAATTTATCCAGAAGCTACTTAGCGGCTGAGGTTGCGCACAAGGTAAAATAACGAAATTCTCTCACTGACCAATGAAGAAGTTGATTAGCTTCCTCCTCACCGACAGGCTAGACGTGATACGGTTAGTAAACGGTAAACATCATCATCATGATCCGTCTGAAAGGGCCCTGTCAGGTTTTGGTTGATGGACGAGTTTGGGCCATAAGTTGCGCTTGGGAACCTGGATGCAAGGAAGAGGCAGATCATTGACAAGTTGAGGCCTCGCATTGCGAGAAGAAAGAAGTCTGAGCATGCAGCATCTTGTAAGTCCTGAACAAATTCCACCTTTGTTAAGTTTGAACAGGCTTTGGATGTTCTACATACACAAACTTGACCTGATGCACTGGCAGAACGGAATATTTCTAGCCTGCTGGTTCACTTCTATGTCGCCTGTGCTCAAGTAAGGAGACATTTCAGTGTCAGCATCAGAATGTCAGCATCGGGAGAAGTTCCGCTGATACAGGCGCGTTCCAATGATTGGATATGTAGAATTTAATCCTATTAACCCACCTTCTTCGCTTTTTCAACTCTCCGTAGTGCTTCTTGTGCTTCAACTATGCCCTCCCTAATTCCCACCTTGCCACATTGCTCGGCGCTCTTCGCGAACAACTCCTTTGCACCGTCCAAGTCGGATGACATCTGCGCGGATGGCAAATAAGCATCGTCGACATGACTCAGAATAAACGCTGACTTCTCTTAAGCTCCCCAAGTTGAAGAGCACCACACCAAGCGCCTGTTCACAAACCTCCCGTTCATCTTCAGCAGGCTTTCCCCATCCGAACCAATGTGAACTTATCGGCTGCGCTTGTGCTCGCTCGATAACTCCCAATGCTTGGCGTGCCCATGCTTCAGCTTGTGCGCATACTTCTGGTGTGGGAGGACGACGCATTATCAACTCGGAAAGGTTATTCATGATTTGAGCGGCTTGTCGACCACTTGTGCATGAGAGAAATTCGAACCCGCCGTAGCACTATAACTTACCTCGACATCGGTCCTCAACGGGCACATTTTGCGCGTTGGGTGGTAGGAGTAAGGAGATCGCCTGAAGATACAGTGGCATCGCATACCTGTCGGTAGAAGCATTAGCTTTAAATGCAAGGCCAACGTTAACATAGGAAATGTATACGCATTCCCGACTACTCACTCAATTTTATCCTTCTTCGCGTAAAGAGCGCCAAGGGCCTCCAATGGCGCACCAAGATCTGCCTTTGACATCCATGTGGGAAGTTCAAGTTCGTCAAGCGCACTAGACCCTGAGCGCGCCTCTGCGTTTGTATATTTTTTCTTCCCAAGTCCGGATAGCCTGAGGACTTCCTCCACAGCCCATATGAGCCATTTCTCCTCCTCGTCCACATCCCGCTCACTTGCCAATTGACCCAATTTGTAAGCAAGCGCCACGCGTCGTAGGCGTTCCTCGTCGCTCAAGGTGTAGCTGGACCATCCAGGTTCTGGTGCTTCTTCTGCCACTGCAGGACTCGGTGTTTTCTCACTGTCTGTTGAGGGTGGGCTTTGGTTGCTCGGACCAGCACCGAGTTCCCAGACAGTTTGCAAGGCATCTCTAGCGCGACGATCGGGGGCGACTTCAGAAAGGAGAGAGGCTATCCCTGAGATCTTTAGATACGGATCTGGCGCGAATGTTTGGTAGGGGAGAGACAGTGCTGTTTGGAATGCACTAAAATCGAGCGTTAGAGTCTTACATACATGCAGCAGTATTGATACGTACCGGGTGATGTATCTCTCGCTCAAAGATAGATCTCCTTGGTTCTTTGCTTTGATACCTGCGCGCAGGTCTCCGCGAACTTGCTCAGGCCAGAGGGTGAAGGATGTGTAGAACTCATATCTGGAGCCGAGAACAATATTATTGTTTGAACGAAAGTCCAAGGGCAGAACTTACAGTCCAAGACCAGTCGCTCCGATCCCGAGAGCTAGCAAGGCAGTGAAGAGTGTGGAAACGCGTATCCCGCCAGTCGTGCTTGACGTTGGTGCAGCTGAAGAGAAAACTCTAAATACCGTTGGACAGGGAACAAGGCGCCATGCTGGTCGGGAGTTGAGGTGATTAACGCGTCGGACCAATCTGTGGCCTTCCCTTATTGCAGACATGATGGTTTACCAAAGACAAGTGAGGTCACGCTACGCGGTTCCAATCAGGCTAAAACTTTCAAACAGGGGTTGTGTCTAACAATTGTCATTATAAAGGCACTGGTATAGCTTAACATACATGCAGATCGTCGTATGCTACTCCACCTCCTCTATATCATCGCTCTCCAGCCACCAGCCCTTTTCCTCCTCTTGATCTCTCAAAGCCCTCACAACCTTCATATCACCCTCACCTTCGCCCTCATCTGCCTCCCCATATTCATCTTCCCCAAGCACATTCCCACCAACACCTGCCGCACCCCATGGAAGATGTGAGAAACGTTTGTGTGCTCGTGGCACCTGTAGCTGGGCATTGTTAGAGCGATCAGCAGCACGCAACCAGCCACCCAGCTCGACCGCGATGTCCGCATGCGTCCATCTCCCTGGTACATGCTCGTTGCTCACCCCAACGTGCCCCAACCAGCCTGCCACATCGCCCACGCCTTCCCATGCCTCCTGCTCCTTCTTGCGCACATCAAACCACGAGGGCTTGCACACCTTCTGTCCTTTCCGGGGGACTGGCGTTGGGAGAGCATGAAGTGTGGACAATGTAAGTGTCGGAAACGCGTATGGAGTGGTGGACGGGAGGTGCTGAAGTTGGGAGAGGTTAAAATCGGAGAGATAGGAATGACGTTCGTACTTACACCGCCGATCCAGTCGGTCCAACTCAGGCCCTCGCTTACCGCGTCGCATTGGTCGACATCCGTACAGAACATCGTGTAATTTTGGTGGATGTACAATCCCAGGAGTGATGAGTCAATGGGTGAGTCGGATGCAAGTGTCTACCGGCCAAGTAAAAACGTTTCAGTAGACGTTTGGTACCGCAATCGATACGCCATACCTCTACACAAACCCGACTTGCCTTTCGGTTATGTTCCGACAACCAGTCTGGCAGAGGAGACGGGTCTACGAGGGTTTCATCTAGCTCACGCTCCTTTGTGGCATCCTTAGCCGAGAGGTGTGTTGCAGAAGAGTCTCCCTTGCCTACACATTTCGTCAACTTTGACCAAAATGGGGGCAGTGTGAGTACTCGCGTTTGTTATACAATATCTTACCCATGAGATGAAATAACACTAGACTCTGTTCTCTCCGCGTAACAGCCTCCAGGACAGCCCGTGCACTCCCTCTTCCAGACGTATCTGCTCGCCCTCTTCCCTTCCCAGCGCCCTTGATCGGCAACGTCACGACGCAAGCAAACTCCAGTGCCATCACCGCACTCCTGATATCTCCATTTGACGATTCGACAATCATCTCTATGATGTCTTTTGTTGGTGGCTTTTCGGTCGTAGACGCGAAATGGGTAGTGAGCATCGCCTGTAAGGCCTTGGTCATGAGTGTTGGCGCGATAGGGTTGAACGCGATGCGCGTGACGTATGGGCTGGTGCAAAGGTCAGCTCCAAGAGCATTTCTGATGTCTATTGTTTCTTTCTTGGACCAGCGCGTACCACCTGAGAAGTCCCATACATCATCGACGTTCTCCCCACGGAGACCAGAGTCGGATATGATGATGACAAGGGGGGGTCCAATATCAGAAGAGTCACAGAACGACTGCAATGCAGTGTGAAATCGCGTTTGAGTGGGGAAGTGCAGGATATTGGGAAGATCTTCCAGGAGGATCAAGTGGCGCTTGGAAGATTGACCCGATGAAGTGGAGGCGCGGGGGTGCGTGGAGGATTGCGATACGGATTCAGAGAAAATATTATGACATGCGGAAGCTCTCTTGAGAAATGCCTGAAATTTGTCAAACAGCGCTTCTGTATCCATCCAATGGTTGTCTACGAGAGAGGATTCGATTATCCCAAACGAATAGGATATTGTGTGGTGCTCACCGTCAAGGTCATTGAAATCATTGTGAAAATGACTTGGGGCGCGTTCACTCATGCTGTTGCGCCACTCGACAATTTCGAAACCCATCTCCCGAGCTAGCACGCGCAGTGTAGTTGTCTTTGCGGTACCAGCAGGTCCAGTGAGGACAAGAATACGCTGTTAAGAGATGCGCATGACATGATTGAGCGATGAATGAATGTCGTGTGGGGAACAAGATATTGGAACGTACGCGATATTTCCGTAGCTTGCCAGCCGGCCCCCCCTCAAAGGCCTCAGAGAGCCATCGGCGCACGTCCTCAACTTTACGCTTGTGCACAGCTAGATCCGCCTGTTGATTATGCCCAACGGGAATGTGCGCATCAAAATTTAGCTGGGCACAACGCGAGATAAACCGAGAGATACCTCGATAGTTGGCTCATACTTGTCCACCCAGAGCCTATCATCTTCCTGTTGGACTGGAGGTAAAGGTGCCTTTCCTTTGCCCTTGACATCCTTGGTTTGCCGTTGGGTCTGAGACTGCGAGAACGACGGTTGTTGTGAGGAGGTCAATGGCTTGTGTGACAACAGGTGATGCTCAGACCCAGTCAAATGAAAGACAGGTGGCCTTGCAGACTAAGAGGACGATGGAGAAAGTGTGATTTTAGCTTGCCTAATAAACTTACGGTTCTCAATTTCTTGTCTGGTGGCTCAGAGGCGGCGTCGAGTTTCACGGTCTTGAGCTTTGTTTTCTTTCCAGATGGCTTCGTGCCAGTAGATGAATGAGGTTTCGCGGTAGGCATCGACAAGCAAAGGTCCAAATTTCAATTTCTTATTATTCTATCCCGAAGCGCTTATGAAAGAACTATCATTTCTTATTTTTTATGAGCGCATTCGGACTCAGGGTAGTAAGTTGTCCGTCTCTTAAGCATTGTAGTTGACTGAATCCTTTGGTGAGTTCCGGCATCGACGGCGATACCTGCGATGATCACGTCGCATGCAACAAATTTGAAGGTAACAGCATCGAACGTGAACAATTGGGTGTCCGCGAAACAGAATTACGCGAGATGGTCTCCAAATCCGAAGCAAAAACGCCTGCTGCATTCAAGGAATGGGTGGAAAGTGTTCCTCGATGAGAAGGTAGGTAACGTCATCTTACAGTTAGTTTCCGAAACTGGAGAAGCTTGAGGATGAGTGCTCAAAAAACGCTCTGAGATGATCGCTCGGCGACGTCAAGCAGATGTCCAATATGATTTATCCCTGGTTTTTGCCTCTCTCCCAACGTCAGATGAACTTGAGGAGGTGGATGACCTGGGGCGGGTTGTCTCCCGAGCGAACCCCGCCGCTGTACGCCGTGAGCGACAGGCTGCACGAATTGCTCGCCGACTTCGTCGTGAACGGGAACGTGGAACCAAGAACGTTGGGACTCAACAGAATCAGGAAGAGGGTTACTCGACAGACTCCTCTTTACCCCCTCTGACGCCATGGATTATCAAAGTGTTGTGGAAGAATAACTAGCGATGGACACAACCTATTGTCTGACGTACGCGCAGTAGACTTCATGCATCTGAGTGTAGGGTTGGCGAAATGGTTTTGTGAATGGCGGAGGCGCTTCGGTGACAGCTATACTGGTGCATGGGGCGGCCTGGGACTCGTTGGTGCTTGGGAATTTTGGATCCGACTAGAACTTCTTGGATGGAACCGCTGATTGTCTTGGGCCGTGAAACACTAACTCAACATAGACGAATTTTCGTGGTGTGCTTCGCTCCATGAGTACTCGCGTTTACGTGGAGATGAAGATGAAGATCGGGGCCCGGATGTGGGTCATGGTGACTTGGTTTCCGCAATGATCTCCACGGCGACCGTGTCCCTCATCTGTAAGCAAGTTGAAGCAGGCGCTCTTCGGCGGTGGATATGCGCAACATGATAAATCTGGGAGAGCAAGTCGAAGCTTCCATTGGACAAAACAATCACAAATTTCAGGTAAAAGGTTTCATGTTTATGA
>PVYJ01005288.1:0-12920 GCA_002995095.1 Rhizopogon sp. AM-2018a | reverse complement strand
TGCAGTCGTAAATCAAATTATTCTTCAATTGCATCGATGTGTGAAGTGTGAATTGATGGGCCAAACAAACCTGGCACAGTCATATATTCTCATCCTCGAGTATATAGCGTGAAAGTGCATACATAACATGAATTCACAAACATAACATAAAATCACATACATAGGGTAAACTCTCATACGTATTCTACCGTCCTCTTTAATACAAACGGTTGCATATGTTCGCATCTACTATGTTCTGTATGGTTGTGACTTTACAGATTCTACGACATTCTATAATGTGTGGGAAGAGAACTTCCAGAGATAGTACGGCTTCCAGAGATAGGATGGCTTCCAGAGATAGTACTGCGTAGTAAGTATGTATTAGTTAGGACTTGTGACGACGACTGAAAGTGGCAGCACGTACATCGGCGGCATAGTATTGGGGGCAGTATTGGGCGCACCCCGGCCATGATGTGTGGGAAAGCTAGTACTGCGTAGTAAGTATGCATTAGTTAGGGCTTGTAATGGCGACTCAAAGTGGCAGCACGTACCTCGGCGGTATAGTATTGGGCTCAGTATTGGGGTCAGTATTGGGGGCACCCCGGGCAATATTTGCAGGCTGGGCGAGTGCACCGGCAACGAATGCGAGGATAAGGGCAGCAGTAAATTTCATGATGAGTCTGGAGTGTGCGGTCAAGATCTTTGCAGTGGGACAACGTAGAACGAGCACTATAGCTGGTTGGGTCCGTTATGGTTATGCAGGGTATTATCTCGTCAAACAGTTCATGAGCTACATATATATACTTGGTACGGAGCAGAATGGCAGTGGTTGGTGCGTAGCATTCAGGAGTCAGGACTGCGGAAGTTGAAAAAGATCATGCCGCAGCGGGTGAGCGCCCTCCTGGCTAACACTGCAAAGCTGAACGAAACGGTATTAGGGCTGGTCACCGTAACCGTATACGGTTACGACCGTACAATTTACGGTGTACTCAATATCTTCATCCGTACGGTACAGGTCACTGTACGATTATACGGAGATGAGAAAACACTGAATTACAGTAGCCAGTAATACAAGAAGATGAATATAAATGAATCAGTCACCCAAGACCTTCGTACCGGCATTACGAGAAAGGCGCAGCCGTTGCTTTACCAATATCAATATCCTAATAGTGTCAAATTGGAGACTAGCTCGCCGAAAGGGAAGTATTTCAAACGGCACCACGGCCGCCCGAAAATTCGCTCGACAGTGACAGCTGAACCTGAAAGAGGATTAGTATACCTAGTATAGACGATAGCTCAAGCAGGTTTAGCCTACCGGGAGTGGCGGTGATATCCCGAGCCAAACACGAGAGATTTGGAAACTGCGAACGACGGCCAGTCCACCATTGGATGGGGTCACAGGTATCAAAGCCCTCTAAGGGTAGTCTATAGTTGTTGAGAGACACATCAACATGGTGCGAATGCATCCAGCAAAGCCTTTTGACTGCGGAAGGTATATTGCAGCTTCTTTACGAACAGTCTCGTCAATCATTAGACTGACGCCTCCACGTAGCAAGAACAACAGATGTAATGTTGTCCTGGATGACCTGCATTGTGATACGTCCAACAACTTTGACAAACAATGTGCGATTTTGGCAAAATGTTTGTAAAGAGGGAATCGGGAGTCGCTCATTTAGAGCATAAAGAAGGCTACGGCCACCGAGACCGTGGATGAGCATTGACAAGTCAATAGCCTCTTTACTGTGCCAGCGACGTCGGTATCCTCGCTCGATTGTATCCTCCATTAAGCGAAGGATCGTACGAATACTACAACCTTTCTTAAGAGCTGTCTGGAGAAGGTTTCGGAGCTATGGAACATCGCACTGTGATAGCGCCATTACCAACGAGTAGTGGACTTCTAGTCGAGGTAGCAGGCGCCTGATTGTGCGATCATCATTGGTATAGGCATCAGGCATGAATGAAGCAGTCAAATATAAGCAGAACACATACCTGCAGCTTGAACGAGTTTAAATTCACATCGCGTTCATCAATAACGTCAAGGAGTTGAAGTGGTATGATGGTACTGTGACGTGTGTGGCTTGCGCTCCTTAGCAAGTTCTGCGAGAGCGAGAATTCGTGGTTCAAGTTGGGAACGTGGAACACAAGGGGAATTGTTGACATCTGCCTCGCGAGTGCACTTTGGGGATCGTGCGTAAAGGGTACTGTTAATAAGATTCACAGAGAATGGGAGTTTGTCAAGCCCCTCTCGAGTACGCAACCACGGAAAATTGCACTCAGAGGGAACACCGGCAATGAAGCATAGCATAGCCGGGACAAAACTTGACAAGCGATGGCTCTTGAGGCTCAGAATTTGTGCTGTATCGAATCAGAAAATGACCATTGTCCCAAAATTTGACTTACAAACATTTCTCAAACACTTGAGACGGAGAAAAGCAGTAACAAGTACAAGTCCTGCACGAGTGTTCAGCACAGTTTCTTTCACACTCCTCTGGAGCGGCTGCTCGGCACTACACGAGCGCGAGCCCTAGTGCTTTCCTAGATGCATAAATTGGCCGTGAGACGTGAGGGCAATGTGGCTACAAATTCCAGTTTAATCAGCCAAGGGGACACTGGAGCTCCCAAAGTGTGGTGTCGCTGAGTCAGATTTTGAGTTCTTGGTGTTGGTAGAGTCGAAGGTAGGAACCGCAGGTAGCAGTTTCAATCAGCTGCTTCGTTTCTTCGGGATTGAGGGATGGAGTTCCTTCGGAGTTAAGAGATAGGAAAGTACTGCTAGTGGGTGCTTCAGTGCTGGATGTGACGATGTTGAATGGCTGCGGGAAATGCGCCGATTGATGCGAATTACCTGACCCGGACTGTGTTGAAGAAGCAAGGTGATAAGGCAGGCGCCTGGGCGCTGGCTCGGTGGAAATTCTAAGTGAAAGTTGAACGCCTCGTTGTAAAAAGAGCCTCGTCTGCGTGAGATCTCTCGGATGCTGGCATAAAGTAATTTGCAGTTCTATTATCGGGCGTGGTATAATCGTACAAGTTCATGTTGAGTTCATGCAGGTGTTGAGAAAACGAATTGCTTGTAGTGTACAGTGAATGCATGTGAGGGTATTGACAAGATGAAAGACTTAGACGACAGACGCGTGTCATGCACTAAATTAGAAATCTCAAATATCCTTACACCCTTATCTTGTGGTGAAGATTGCAATAGAGATATGTTCAGAAAAAAAAGCTACATAGCATTATTTTATGCACTATGCTAATACAAGTTGGTCGAGAAATAAAATGATTCTATCAAGTTTTGCGTCCGCTGCCAGTGTGCAAAGACTCGAGGCAACCTGTAAATTTCTCCAAGGTGGCTGAAATCAGGACCCGGGACACCGATTGGGTACTAGGTACCCCCAGGACCCACGTGTTAGTGTCTGGAATTCTCCTATAACGCACTCCTCTTGCAGACGATCTATGAAAGAGCTCCCTCATACATCCAAGTTCGAGGTGATTGGCAATGGTTTCACCACCGTGACATCGAATGTTGTATGCTACCGTAGTCATACTAGAACTTGACGAGCCGCACTGCACGGCAATCGTTTGTATGATAGCAAGTCAGTGATTATATGCTAGGTGCTAGAACAGTGTAGGTTGTAAACATTACACGTTCGAACTATGAATCATCGAGCTCGTCTTCTTCCTCGCTGCCCCCCATCATATCCTCATTTACCATGTCTACGACTGCATCGATAGCCGCTTTAGACATCCGAGGCATAGCACCTGGTCGCATGAGAGGATGATGTTTTTCTTGCAGCTCTTCCTCAGATTCCTCGCCGCTCTCTTCGCCGACAGCATCACTTCCACCGTTATCTTCCTCTTCGGACCCATCTTCGAGATTACCACCACTCCCTCTGTCGCTTGCTTCCGAATCCGATGAACTGCTATTACCAATGTCTTCCGAAGAATTCTCATAATCCTCGTCATCTGAGTCAGAGTCATCCCAAGCAGGACCATTCGCTGCAGTAGCGCCATCCATAGATGGTTGCTCCTGTGGCGATGTCTTCTTACCACTTGTCCCTCGCTCAGGTTTGGGAGAAGGCAGCGCGGAACATTTCCCCATCAGGTGCTTCCGTTGCCTCACCCACGCGTTTATGGGGTCTTGCTCTCGACCGTCCACCATGGAGAACTCCGTCTCAACAATGTCACCTCCCTCCGCACCCACGTCATCTTCACCTTTGGGATCATCAGTGGATGGCAGCGCCTTTCTCCCGAGGATGACGGAACATGTGCGGCCCGTGGCACTGATCAGGCGAACGCCATCTTTGGGGACGAGATCACTGACAGCCCAAAACTCGCATGGCTTGCTCTCTCCCCAGAGGATCCCTGAATCGAAAAACCATAGAGTCCCCTGTTTGGCGGCAAGATAGGCGTCGACACCGGCTGCGCTGTGTCCTGATTTAGGAGTGGCGCATGCACTCCGAAACACGGTTGCTGAAGCCTCGAGAGCAGGAATGGGAAGTTGAGTTAGGAACTCGCGCAGGGGGGCGAGCGTCTCGTCTCCTTTTGTAACTGTTGTCATGGATGGAGTGGACGAGCCGGAGTAAGAGGTAGTGTCGAATTTAGAGGTGCTTATGGCGTCGAGTCCAAAGATTATTTGGTGTGGGTTAGAAGTAGTGGCCTTACCCTTTTCAGGTACATCACTGGATAGTATGACGACCGTCCAATGTTGCTTTGCTTTTCCACGCGTCGGCACCAGGAATGCTCGGGAGAGACTAGATAGAGGAATCGCAGCTTCTACAGCACGAGATGAAGGATTGACGAAGCGTATCGTCTTTTCATGAATCGTGATGTCAACTTTTTTGCGCACAGGCGAAGTCGTGGATATCGAAGGGAGGGTAAAAATGGGCCGATCGTCATCGAGTACATCCGTAGTTTTTTGGCGTTTAACCTCTGAACCGACACCATCTCCATCAGCGCTGGCTGCTCGCCCGCGTTTGGTGCCTTTTTGGACAAGCATGTCTTGTATCGCCTTCATCGCATCAGGTTGTTTACGTGCCCACTCCAGTTGGCCCTGAGGTGACACGTCTTTTGGACATTCACCACCGGATGCAAATGCAAGGAGCGTGTCAACGGTAGAACGGGCTTGTTCGGAACTCAGGGAGGCCATGATGGACGAGCATTGCTGTGGAAAGTGGGAGGACAACGCGTCCAGGTAGGGCGTGCTGGAAGCCATCGCGAAGTTCTTATATGGCGAGCCACATAATCGATTAGCAATGAACGCCGCTAGATTATGCATAATACATATCCTTGGACTTACCAGGGATTCACCAAGTCAGGCAGAACTCAAGCTTGGTGCTTGGTTCGTGCCACTGGCAGTAGAATTCAACGCAATCTTCACACGCTACTTGCACGCAAGTTTCAACTTCAACCATGTCAATTGTGCCACAACCATGTTGATCAACTACCCCAATGCTGAGTTTCTGCGAACAAGTGAAAATACCGCCTGGATCACTTAGGTGGTATATATATGTAACTAGCTTCTATGATACTCCGTCT
Source organism: Rhizopogon sp. AM-2018a (assembly GCA_002995095.1). Classification (NCBI taxonomy): domain Eukaryota; kingdom Fungi; phylum Basidiomycota; class Agaricomycetes; order Boletales; family Rhizopogonaceae; genus Rhizopogon; species Rhizopogon sp. AM-2018a. The sequence continues at coordinate 7,412 of PVYJ01005288.1, read as the reverse complement.
GGTGCAGTTGAGTGAATAAACCACATGTTCACCTTCAACGTCAATTCTGGTAGAGAACTGCTGAACGACTTGAAGTCATCCATCCCTTGCCAACTTTTCCCATCAAGTATATAGCAGTAACTGTTTGAGCAAGAAGCTGATAAATTGAATCAGATTCAAGGATCAACTACCATGACTTGCACAACGTTAGCATAGCTTGTCTGCAACACTAGCTGTGGAAAGCGGGAGGACAACCGTTTCCGTGCCACTTACTGACAGTAGAATTCGACGCAATCTTCACACGCTACTTGCAACAACCGGGCATCTTCAAAGTTTCAACTTCAAGTTACATAGACGAGGACAATTTTGGTCACGAGGATGTTGATCAACTACCCCAATGCTGCGTTTCTGCAAACAAGTGAAATACCGCCTGCATCACCATGTGGTAATAACTACGTCGTCTGGTGCAAACTGAAACCTTGGACAAGCTGGTCACGGTAGGTGCAGTCCTCCGCATTTCTTCACACGCTAACCTGCACGCTACTTCAACGTCAACTGGAGAACTGCTGAACGACTTGAAGTCATTCCTTGTCAACTTTTCCTGGTTGTAACAGGTTACAACCAACACGATGCACAAGGCTATTCACCCAGATCGTCCGCATCTGCAACGGAAGGAGACCAACCACCACCAGGACATTCATTTAACCTGCCTCGCCCTCGCGACTGTGGGTTAGCCACCAGGCCGATTTTGGGGGCTTCTCCTAACTTTCATGATGTCTGACTGGCTGTTCCTTGCACTGTTCCCTCGCACGAGGAAATCTACAGAAGGGATATACACCGGCAAACGGTTGCCCAAGAGCCAGTGACCAGCTGGAGCGAAGACAGCCTGCACGAGAGCGGCGAATGAAGGCATATGCACTGGGACCGTGGTGAGCAAGACAAAGGTGCCCGTTATTAATGTCTAATTCAGAAGATGCGAATGATCTTCCTCTTCATCCGTAATCAGCCTCCAAACACTGCCCCTCCAAAAATTGTGTTTTGATCTAGTCATGAGCGCATCGCTGAATTTCACCTAGCTCCCTCGATGACTTGATTGCGATCACTCGGTTTTTCGTGGAATCTGGATTCAGAGTCATCCTGGAGCTTGCACCTGAGACGGACGTTGTCGAATGGCACGCGGTTTCTGGCAATGAGGCGAAGGTTCGATCATGGATCCCAGATATTTGGTTGCGACAGCCTACCTTGGATCGATATCCTTACTTCAGTGTACGACTTCTGCTGTGGCAGCGCTCAGGGCAGGCTGTAACGAGACAGCAGCCATGCAAGTTGAATCGGTATCGTTGTGTTGATTTTATGCATTGACGTTGCGAGCGCAGCGATTAGCTATACTGAACTAACTCATCCTACTCCTGCATGTGATTTTCATCTGTAGTTTGCATCAAGTACATACTCGCATGAGACATTGACAGCCAAACTGTAAGTCCGAATTATATTATGTTACCAGTGCTTATAAGAAAATAGCAAATTGTTTCCGGAGTCCATGATAGCTCAATCATGAGCGGCTCGTGCGTTTCCCAAGGCAGCTGCTTTCCCGCCTGTCTCTCTTAACTCTCCCTTTTCATGCAACTCTTCGTTCTTGGTATACTTGCCAACGACCTGTGTAACGACATTAGTCGATCTCTTTAGCATATAGGGCGCAGGTCTACCTTCTGCGTTTTCCCGATGATCTTGTCACCTAATTCGGCATGACCCTCAGGCAAGTTAGGCTGCCCACCAATCGCGACTCCGCCTGCAAATATGTTAACACTTCTTATCTCACTGAGCGAGGATAGGGCTAATATCATACCTTCTGACATAGGTTGAACGCCGAGTGGGCGGTCGCTCGTGAACGCGGTGTTACCACGAGCACTTGCGCTCTGCGGTGAGTCTGGATGTGGAGCACTAACTCCAGCTCCTGTGCCCACCGCAGACGGTGCTCTAGTAGCACGAGTGGAGTCGGCGTCATCTGGCACGGATTCTGTTTCGCCAGAGATGACAGAAGAAGACATGCGCTCGATATTTGCGGGCGAGTAGTCCTGAGTTTGTGCAGCGGCACGCGATCCCGAACCGGGTAGCGGTTGGGAAGAGTCGTGAAGTTGATGCTGCGGACGGGATGTGTCCAGCGCAGTGTTGTTGTTGTTGTTCTGTGAGTCGAAGGACATGGATGGATCCTGTAAGCTTTACGAAGTGTAGGTTTCGATGTGAGTTGGATATGATTTCAAGTCCCTTATAAGACTCGGGAAAGAGAGAATGACGTCATGGGAGTTACAGTGACTTATTGGTTCGTGGTGTTCGGTGGAGACGACACTTACCTCATTGCTCCGAGGGCGTTGAACGTGTCACTGGAGCTCTGTCCCGAACCTCCAGTGACGACTCCGCAGCCGGTTACTGAGAGTCGCATGCGAGCACTCTCAGTATTTCTTCTTCACCTTCCTCACTTGAACTACATCATGTTTCGCTCTTTCCAAATTTCATCGTTGTTCTCCCGTCGCCATGTAACTTTATATCTTCGTGGATGAACACTTGGCTTTTGACTCCGTTGATGTCGCTTCCCATGATAAGTCCTGCCAGTTCCGAGTCCTCAGTGCTTACTGCAATCCAAATTATTCGAAGTCACTCCAGTGTGAACGTCAGCTTTCATAGTTACATGCAACGTAAGTACACGCAGCTGAGATGTGGTACATTATTTATGTTTTGTGTGTTCACTCGTGAGATGGTACGTTAAACTGCATTGTGACTTGGATGTCTAAAAACTAACGAGCACCAGAGAATGTTCTAAATGAAAGGGCGGCGGTTTATGGAATAGTTATGAGAGGAATGTGCAGCTCTCTGATTGTCCTACATGCAATAGGACAAGTCTTATGTCGATGAGCCTAGCAGTTGGCAATGTATGAAACAATGTCGCCTCAGGAACAGCAAGGTTGATAAGGGAGCGAATTAGAACGCGAGAAATTCAGGAAGTGTAGACATGCATAAGAGGCGAATAATGTGTAGGCCCAGTAGTATAATACACTCGTTATCTCTTAGTCGTCGAACAAAAAGTACCATGCTGGCCACGGGTGGATATCATAGAAAATGCAGTTTCCCATTTGTCGAGTGGAACTCAATCCTGTTTAGCAGCGCAGTCCTCCCGCTTCCTGCGATTTTCCTGCTCGGTTTTGTGGTCACTTAGTAAACCGCTCTGCTAGGGTTGGCCTCAGGCAAGTTGGTCTAGCTCTAAATAGGACATAAAAGTACTCTGCTGAAAGGCTCTTCCCAGCTCGCACATCCTGTAGACCAACCGCAACTGCTTGTGAGGTCATATTTACCATGTATATTCGTGTATTACCATTTGTTCGCCGGGAGCCAGCGATCCGTTTAAACTGTCACTGTCTGCCACAATATCTGAATTCTGGAGACCTGGCTTCAGAGAAACGGTCGGGAGACATGATAGCCAAACTGCATGGCACACGACTCAACCTATGTGTTATCGATGCTTGAGGTGGTCTACATAGTTCGGGACAGTTATCCGTGCCCTTCCATCAGAGCTTGCTCCAGTTCATCTATTTCTGCGTCGACCAGTTCCGGAACTTCCCAAGCGCCCAAAGTTTTCGACGCTAGCAGACCTCTCACTGATGCTGAATTACTAGAAGCAACTTTTCCGCCAGTAATCAATGTTCTCTGTCTCACATTCGACTCTGCCCGCAAACGACTTGATCTCGAACTCGATCGGGATATTGAGCTACTGGATTTCGAGCAATGCATTCGTTCTGACATAAATGCCTCATCTCTGGCGCAGTTGACTCGATACCAAAAGACAGATTTCATAGGCCTGACAGACCTGCCCCTACTTCGCACTTAGGCAGTATCTGTAAGCGCCACACATTCCCCTATTCCACATGGCTGTCTTGAGCATACCGTCCAGTGCTGATAGATTTATTAGCGAAGGTGTCATCCCAGTGTAGAGTAACAACGGCATCGGCCTTGCGGCAAGCTCGGGGCTGATCGATGTCACGTTGCACGAGCTTTCAGAAGAGAGGAGCCCAGCACACAAGGCATACTGCTCGATGATCGCCGTCGTCTCTGCTCTCGTGCGGCAGCACCACTTCTTTGACGCAGAGGCCTGTGGCTTCGTTTGGCAGTATCGCAGGGAAATCATTCGGACGCTGAGCTGGAGTATTGGTGATCCGACTACGCTTCCGTTATTGGAGGGGATGGGATAGGTCGTCAATCACTTTGCACGCTCGCGGAGAGTGCTCATCCTATGCCTCCCAGAACCCAGTGGTCGTGAAGGTCCTACGCGTGTTCACGATTCGTGCTTGATGATCCATCAGCAATTCAACTATGCACTGGCGCATCCCATCATATTGCCAGGCCTTGGAGCCTGTGACTGCAAAAGAGCATGCGTTACTGGAAAATAAACATGGTCAATCTGTAGAAATATCTATTGACCGCGTGTCTCGTCCATCGATTATTTAGACTGTCGAGCTCCATCTTGTATACCCTGATCAGCATTCGTCGAGCGTATGACGTGCTTCTTGGCAGAGATATGTCAGATTTCTAAACAGGTCAGACGTATCTCCGTCGATACAGTCCAGCCGCCTGAAACTTATAGCCAGACGCTAGGATTAGAACCTTGAATGACGTTAGCAGTACATCATTTCACGGATTCAATGGTGAAGTGACTACCTTGATCGTAAAGCAGTATCCGGAGAGCATTACGCCAGGTTCTTCATTTCCTGGGAGGCGAATGGTAGGGAAGGAAGATGTTGTATTTACAAGTGTGCTGTATTCAAGGAGGTCGATGAAAAACGGTCTTTATGACATGCCCGGCGAAGGTAGAACAGACAGCATAGAGGGTATTTCAAGTGGCTTCATGTATAACCCTGCCAATGACATTGAACGGTCTGCCTGGTACTCAACGGTCAATGGTCATGGGAGGCACTTGGAGTTGGATGACCTGGGGGAACCATAAGTATAAGTACTCTGCGGTTCACGGAAGTTTGAATCGGTAAGGTTGTTCTTGCCACGGCCCATGGCCCACCATTCCAAAGGTAAGAAATCCTAGTCATGCATGACAACAACGCAATGCTATATCAATAATCATATACAAATAAAGTGATCTTACAACATGCCTAGTGCATAATAACTCGCCATTCCCTGCAGATATACAATTCTTCCTCAAGCGGGCACGGATCATCGTGCCAAACGAACAATTGAACGGTCATCACCACTTGGACCTTTTTCATCTTACCTGGAAGGATTGTTCTATAAGAACATTGTAGTGTCACATATAAGGCAATGTACTCCCACCGCGAGATGTATGACACTACTGTCTATCTCGCTGGGTTGTAGAGATGAGGGAAAGACACATTATAATCAGTATTGATCGATCATCGAGATCGTCAGATGAGCTGACTCGCATTCCTGACTGGGATAGATGAGGTGATCTGGGCTCTCGAAGGTCGTCCATGTCGAAACCCGATGTTTATTTAGCGGAGTGGTGTGAGAAGATGGAGGTGCTCGTCTTATTGGTGGGACGACTAGGGCATGTAGGAGGATGAGTTTAAGGCGAGAAGCGAGGGTACTTGAGGAGGATATGGCATCACGGTTATGTCATTAGATGGCGATGTAGACCCAACATGGACGATTGCCTAGAGAAAGGACAAAGAATTTTAGCCCAGAGCTCTATCATAGGCGCTGCATGGAGCCATGAATCGTACTTGTGGGTCGGTGATGATGCTGTAGGATATATTGATGCCAACGAGAATACCAATATAATGCGAGCCGTGTAACCGTCTAGTAGAGAAGATGGTGTTGGAATTTCTTGGAAATGCAGTTGAGCCTGGGCCCTGGGGCTGTTGCCAGATATCAAGTAAATGCGTGAGATTGATGTGAGAACTCGGAGGAGTCCATGATGAAATAGTGGTCACGACGTGAGGAAGTTCAAGTTCTTCACGTTGAGGACACTATCTCCTGCAGAGGAACACATTATGGATATTATACCCTGAATTGTGAGGAGTTCATGAAACAGTGGCCATAACGTAGGCGGCTTAACGCAAGACAAATCGGAGTTGGCGCAAGTTGCTCTGAAGGAAAATCACGTGGTTTCTCAGTTATCATGTGTCGTCACCGTGTTCGCCAAGGTCGTCGTTCAAGGAAACAACGCTATTCCCTCTATGTTTTCATATTGCACTTTCTAATGCTCTATTATCTAGTAACTCGTCGTATGACTTGTGCCTGCGAAGTGACTTCAAGTTAATCCTACTAGTTCTTGCCCCTTCCTACAGCTGCATCATGATAGTAGCAACCTGGCATGTCTCCGTCGATGGCGGATAGCGCGTTAGATCGCGCTCCAGACCATTGTGCCAACCAGTGTCACTGAATGGTCACAGCTGTTAATGACCAGCACATCAAGATTGCATGCCAGGTCGCCACTGTCGACATCTCCACCATCCCTACCCATTGCTACCTTTTTTCCTGGCCTTGAAGAGGGGTCGATGAGGTTGTTCCGTCTGCCGTATTTGATCTCTAACTGTTTGTGTAGATACTTGCATTTTCTACCGTTCGAGAGCCAATCCATTCCAGAAATTGCAACGGAGCACCAAGGTTTGACTCTCATACGCGGAGTACAATAGATTACGGGATAAATATGTAAGTCCCGCGGGGCATCGATTACAGGAGTCAGAATTGAGTTTGATTCTCACTCACGATTACGACCTCTGAGCTTGTTTATGCAGTCCTTTTGCAGGTTGTACATGAGTTGCCGTCACCAGCGTGTCTTGTTGTCCATTCTATCCGCGTACGACTGCCCACCCAAGTTAATTTGAAAGTCGCCTTCGTCACACATCCCCTTCTCCCGCATTTGAATCATCATGTCGCTCACCCAGATATGGTCATTGATGGTTGTTGTCATTGCTGCTGCTGCACCCAGAGGTGCATTTGCGCAGGCCGGTGGAACATCTGTGACATGCCTTTCCTCCTTTGATTGGGTGCACACCATTTCTTTCATTCAGTTTTGGGGTGCTGGCTCTGATTCATGTTTGGGTGAATCACTATCCAGATGAACAACAGCCTCGGTCAGAACCCTTGCTTGGTCGGTTCCTACCTCGTCAGTGAATGCTTAAACCACAGTGCGCCATTTTCGTTTCTTAATCGGCCGTATTGACATTATTAATTTTCTTGCAGCATTGACTATTATACCCGACATAGGTGTCCAGTATGGTGGCCCCAGCCTCGACTCAGCCAACGATTGCCAATGCAGCACGGTGACCTACTCGATGTTTGGCGCATGTGGCACTTGTCAGAACACCACTATTGAGAGGTGAGTCGTATCGAATATGTCCTTCACGTGGTTCTTACTATATTATTGCAGCTGGAGTGTCTGGAGCTTCAATTGTTCCACAAGCTTGACA
>PVYJ01005275.1:0-11136 GCA_002995095.1 Rhizopogon sp. AM-2018a | reverse complement strand
TCGCCAACTTGTCGAATGCATCTCCGATCTCCTCAAATATGACTCCGTCTTGCGCATCACCAGTCAGCAGTGCCTCGTGCATAATTATCTCAGAGAATGTTTGCCGGAGAACCTCCTTTATATACTTCCTGAACAAGAACTTCACACGCAACAATCGTCGATACCGGGATTCCTACGCAGTCAAGGAAAGTCCGAGCTAAGTTGCTAACTATGGGCGAGTAGCTTGTTTTACAACTGACAATGGTGCTCATCGCTGTATTTCTTTCGTCGCATTGGATAGCTGCAGCCTTTGGTGTTCCCTGAAGCTGGAGTGCATTGCATCTGTGTCCATGTATGGTAAGTTAGCATAAGCACATGAGTTCGCGACACTGTACATCGAAGGATGGAAGTTCGATGTCGATGCATCTGCTGTCTATATTTATAGTGGCCCATCAGTAGTTCTTAGAAGGACTGGCCAGGTTTGCGGCAAAAGAGCGGTATTGGTATTGCTTCATCTCACCAACTGGAGAATCAAAGGACTTTCCGACGGAATGCTTTACCCAAGAAGTATTCCGCACCGAGGGACTTGATAGATGAATTATAACGTGTTTCTATGCTCCGCTCCGTAAATTCGGTGCTTTGCCACATTTGAAAATATTACTATTACGTCTCGACGATAACATGTACACGACATCGACATATGTCGCTACATCAAAAACAATTCTACGTCGTCTCTTAATATACTTGTACCATGCGAGCCGAAATAGCGAGAAGACAGCCTGTCTACACAAGTCCAACGGACTGGCTTCTGAGGGATTGCCGCAGGCCATTGGGTCTCCTGACATAATCGAATGGCCAGGCAAGACGCCGCCAAAATACAGCTCCTGGCTCGTGGAATGTCGAGTGAGATTGTAATGCAACTACGATCCACGCAGTGATGACGGTAAACACAATAGAAACTGTCACATAATTGGCGAGGGTTTCCGTGGCACCGTCGGTAATTTCCCTGACATTCATACCAAATACCGCCTGGAAGAAAGGAATTGAGTGCATGAATTGAAACTTGAGAGTACTATGGATTTAGGCATACCGCAACGAAGCCGGCAGGAAGGAAAATCATTGTCAGGTAGGAAATCTGCAGGGGTTTAGTTTCGGTGAGCTAATTAAGATACCAGCGTACCTGTTTCATAGCGGCTGAATCACGGACTGCTGCTGTAGTCAGATCTTGCATCCGCCGACTGTCAACGAAGTTCACGGTCGCTTTAGCCTGTGAATTGAAATCGGTGGTCGTCAAATCTAGCTTAGCAGACACACGAACGAGGTCTGTGATATTTTTCAACTGAAATCCCAGCCTCTCAATTTCCGATAGGAGGTTGTCGCATTCCTTCCTCATCAGTTTATTTGTATCCCTTCTTGCTTGATCGGTGAACTCGCTGGATTCCAGAACGGGATTCGGCGTGTTCCTCACAAAGTTTACCGATTTTCGAAAGTCTTCGAGGAGTGAGGCGTAATGGAGGAGCTGAGCCTGAATTGTGTGCAACTCGGTTGTAAGGTGGCTATCATTAGTTAATAGAACATTTGTTTCCTGTGGCATGGTACTGTAGATAAGTGGCTGACCGACATAAGCGACAGAGTCTTACCAGCCAGTTCATGTGAGTGTAGAGATATTCCAAGGATTCGTCCCAGGCGTAAAGCGCATACCAAAGGATAGCCAAGAAGATAAATGTTGGATCTTTGGACTGTTCGAATATTTTCTGCCAGTATACACTCTCTCCCACTTTGTGAACCAGAGTTTTCAATCGCTCTGCAGTCGTCCTTTTCCACTGGGAACTTGGGTGATAAGAGATGATAGTACTGCCACTGGGGTCAGATGACCTTATCATGTGTAGAGCAAGCAGGTCTTGAAGAAGGTATTTTTCAGCTGACGAGTGTACTAGGGAGCTTAGGGAGGAGTATAAAAACGGGGGAAATGACTTTACCGGAGCGGAGACGAAGTGACTCTTGCGTGTCTACGACCCTTTCACCTTCTAGGAACGATGAAGTTAAGTTCTGCACAAGAGCTTAGTAGGCGTACCAGAAATGTGCTTGATTTGCGGTAATGCTGTCACCTTATCCCATGGTGCCGTACGTACGAATAGGAGGGTAACGGTGATGTCTGGTGGCATTGTGAAACTGCGATCGGACACATCACGGACAGCACTTACGATCTCCTTTCTGCTTGATAACTTCTTCTTGATATCGACATGGGATCCAGTTTAACGAGGACGTGAAAAAGAACGGTTCGACGTTGTACCTATTTATGTTTAACCCTGATTACACGTCAGTAGAAATGGATCCACGGCACCTTGTCCCTAGCATCTGCAGTACGGGATGCTTCATGTTGTCAACTAATAACACCCTGAGACGAAGACCTGTTGGCTGTGGAGATGACATAATAATTTGGCTGGCAGAAAACTAGGACTATTCCTCACCGTCATCTGTAAATGATCCCAAAGTTGTCTTAAATCGCTTTCATCGACATCGATTGGTAAACCGGTGTCCCTGGCCGGCTTGAATTTTCCGGATTTAAGCACATCAACGTAATAAATCCTGCATTGTTCTCGAGGTTCCCTGGAACAATTTTCGATCATCCCACATCGTGCAACTCGATCCGCGACCCAGTTCCCAAACAAACTTTGAGGATATCCCCTCCACTTCCAGTATTCGGTTGACTGTATTTGTGGGGAAAGAGGTTCCGGTTCTAGGGCAGTATCCGACTCGAGGTCCATCCACGGCCAGGGTCCAGATGGAGCAGCATGTCGATATCTTGAAATATATGGTCAACATCAAAGCATTTGAGTTCGCGAGGATGTATGAGATGGTCTCCACTCACATTGGCGAAGGTGTTTTGGGAGGTCTACTATTGACCATTGTAGTTCCATGACCAGCACCCCAAGGAATGGTGTTCAGGGGGAAACGAGGGCGAGCAAGCCATCTGTCAGTCATGAGCAGAGGAGGGAAATAGAACCACCCAACTGAAGGGTTCAGGTATTATATATGATGCTTGAAAGACGCTGACAGGCTGACGCCGCCGGTTCGAGTTGATGTTCTTTGCTAAAAGTGTACTGGTTACGGCACCATCATCTTGGCAATCGTCTCTACTCGTAAGATAAGGTTATTCGAAGCGGGACACTCGCGGAATTGAGATGTCGAGGCTGGCTAAGTACGTAATGAATCGGGTGCCGTGTGCGTCGATTGACTGATACGGTGGGTCTTTGTGAATGCTCAGGCTGCGGAAGCTGCACATGAGTATTATAATATCATGGAAGCCGTTCTTCCATAAGCACATACCTGCAAGAGATCGTCATGATGCAGCCTAGGTGCTAGTACCTTAGTACCCTATATATGTGGTACTAGTCAGTCTTTTTGGAAAGACGTTTGGGTATTCAAGTTGAAGCTGAGGGTTTACTATAACGAGTGTCCTGCAGAGCCTGTACATGTTAGAGTGCCCAGTAGCATAATAGCTAATAATAGTGAGACAGTGTTTCGTTTGATAAGTTCCAACGGAAATGCAACTTTGAACTCTTCACTCCTATTACCAATGAAAGGACTCAAAGTCTTGTGACAGTTGATGCCGTTGATCATCGGGCCTCTTGCATGCGGCAATGATTATAAACGTTCAACAGCGTTTTCGGCTTGCTGACGATCTGACTTGTTCGGCTCCGAAGCTACTGGTAAGGTGATGTGACATTAGTGGACGCAACCATTGACGGGCCATTGGATAGTGTTGAGTTCGCTCCATATCGCAAGGCCCTTCGAGTCGGTGTCAACTCTGAGTTATTCAACGTTCAACTTTATCATCGCCAACAACATTACTGTTAGCGCTTCCGCTCTATTCCCGCCACGGTCACTGGTAGTGGCTATGTTTGCAATTAGATTTCCTTCCTTGCTTCTCTTCAGCTCAAGTAATCAGAATAATCAGACTCTTCTCCTTGAAATTCAAACGCAAAGTACTTGAAGTCATATTTTTAGTCACAGGACTCGCAGCCTCCCGGAAGCTGACCGTCTCGGGAGGACTTACCGACAGATCGCAAATTGGTTGCGCGCCTCTATAAGAGTATGGATCAGATTCAGAGAAGCTTCTCTGGAGGTAAATACAAACTTTCCTAGCTTTCCTGACCAGTTTTTGCCGTAGCATTGTCGCTGGAGCCTGATGTAACATTCTCCAACTGCTCCAATTATCTTATATCCCGATATAATTCCCCATCCCTCGTCAGGAAACCAAGCAACGCATTGACTGCGGAGTAGATCGCTTTGCACCTCCAAAACTACCACACACATCACACAACCACTATACAGGTTACCGTCATTAGGTTTCACTGTGGAAGGATATGGTGCACGTTCGGCATACATTCAACACACCAGGAGAACATTCGCATCATCTTTTCATTCGTATTTTCCAAGGTAACTAACGTAGAGATAAGTTGTAAGGGGGTCATACTAAATGCATGCTGAACCAGATAACATAGCTGTTCGTCAGCAGTTCAGGAATTAAATCATCTCGGGGGAAACGATTCCCATAGATTCCTGTTGGAGGTAGGGGAGATATAAAGAGATTTGTGCATGATCCTCCAGGTATTGCGGGTAATGTTTGGAAACTACATCTAATCTGAAATTAGCTATCATTCAACGTGTATGCCTTCAAAGACCTTCAATTCGCTGGAACACCGACTCAGACCGAATCTGCGGTATGTAGCTATGTGAACGTGGTAACGTCAAAAACGCTCAATGTGAAATCATGTCATGTTCTTTTTTAAAGCTTTTGAGTATCATTACTTTAGAATGTTGGTGAACAGCTTCTGCTGTCTAACAAATTGATAGCCGGGAGTCAGTCATGTATAGCTAATGATCTCACGAGCATCTACCCTTACCTGCAATGTAGATGACTACGGAGTGCCCTCTACCATGGGATGATGAGGACACGGTCCTTTACTGTTTTTCTTAGCGCCGTAAATCTTTGCGATATATAATACAGTCAGTGCACGCATACTTTTTGAGCATGACGACGTTCACTAGTGTCCTGAACAGGCTTACTGGATGGATCACGCACCTGACAACTCGACTAGTGCCTTCACTGGCCGAGGGGATTGTCTATTATGACGGTCTCATTGCCGGGGAATCTGTGAACGCCAATGCCGGCAGGGGACACGACACACCTCTGAAGAAATACTTCATACCTAACACTCTTGCAACATGGCCATGGCCCCGTCGTCTCAATCAACACTGTCCTGAAGTCGTCGCCGAAAGTGCAACTTGGATTGCAAGCTTTAACGCCTTCAATGCCAAAGGACAGGAGTCGTTCGACCGATGTCAATCCTGTAAGACATGGCACATGATAGTCCTGCCGGTGTGCTCCTTGGTCAGGTCTTCTTAGTTGTTTAGCCTACCCAATCGTGAGAAAAGGTGAGCCAGTCCTAACAGTATACAAGCCGACAACTTATTGAGAAATATGTGTAGAGCATGCTCGCATTACTTGCGATTACATGAATACAACATGGGTCTTTGACGAACACTCCGATGTTTCAGACGAGCGTGAGATCCGCAACCAAAAGGACGTCATGATGGACGCCCTGCATAACCCTCATAAGCCACGTCGCGAAGGAGAATGGATCGGTGGAGAAATCATGCGCCAGTGGGTCCTTTCCTATCTCATATTCAACATCGGATTCATCCCACCGACAGATTTTGGGAACGCGCCATATAGAGCGCTAGTGCACAGACACAGAAGCGGTTCATCGCGATATTCGATGAGTTTCTAGAGTCCGTTGTGCAGCAGGCTGTTGACCGAAGCGGACGTCGTATGCGTGATATCAAAAGTTACATCGATATGCGCCGGGACACTGGCGGAGTAAAGCCTGCGCTCGTCCTCGTAGAGCTGGGTCTGGATATGGATATTCCGGATGAAGTCATTTCACACCTAGCGATTCAAGTTATGATTACGGCAACCAATGGAATGATCTGTCTCTCTAATGTCAGTGATTTTCCCGTGGATGCACAAAGCATAATGATATTCATGAAAATGCATGACAGGACATGATATCTTACAATGTAGAGCAAGCACGTGGAGATGATCACAACATAGTAGCGATCGTCATGCACGAGTTTGACACGGACGTCAACAGCGCCATGTTATGGGTTGCAGATCTTCACAAAGAAGTCGAGAAGAAATTCTTGGAAACCATGGCGGCTCTTCCAAAGTGGGGAGAGCCCATCGACTCACAGGTCAGGAAATACTGTGATGGTCTGGGAAGCTGGGTGCGTGGAAATGATGAATGGAGTTTCGAGAGCGAGAGGTACTTCGACTCCAATGGCTCGAAATCCAAAGGAAGAGGTGGAATACCCTGATACCGAAGGATTGCCTGGCGGGTCCTAGGAAGACTGGACCTGTACAGGCTGTACTTGTTGATTCCCTCCTGTGAGCTATGTTTAGCGATAGGGCATTTATGTATGTCTTTCGTGAAGAAACAGATACGCATAGATTGTCTTGGATTCCTTTGTATAATTTACAACAAGGAGTTGTGTGGCTCCGTGTGTGTCAAAGGACTTACCACTGGCAGTAGGTAATAAGAAGCACCGGGTTGAGCGCTAGCTCTCGGCGGCATCTAGTGAAGCAGTCTGACGTGCGGAATCCATGGATACCTTTTCCCTGTTTCTTTGGTAGTGAATGTGACTGATTCTGCGGAAAACTAGCTGGGTCTATCAGGTGGAGAATTGAAACTTGGCAAGCGCTCGTTTCCCGGTTGCGCTAAAGCCGGTTTCTGCCGGTCAGTCTGACATGTCTCGACGCCGTCGCTGTTGGAACTTGGAAGTACCCGTACTCGTCAAATGCAGAGCAAGTACATTAACATCTCCAGTCCTTCTCCACACGTGTTGTTACTGGAGTTGAGCAGGTAACATGTTTCACCAGCGACTGATTCTCTGTGTTCTGACATTCATCAGAAAACCAGTCAACGCATTCAACACGGAGTGGGTTCGCTCTGCACTATCGATAGTTAAAACCATACTCAAACTACCCAGGTTTTGGAAGGAATACGGACGCACATTTGACACACTTTCAACGCACCATGACGACATCCGCGCTGTCATCCTCTCATCCGCATTCCCAAAGATATTCAGTGCAGGGCTCGATTGTAAGCACTTACACCTCTCAAATCGTACAAGACATGGCTAATCGCCAGCAGTCCAAGGCCTAAACCAGCTTGGTGGAAAAGACCTCCACATCGACCCCGCACGTCGCGCCCTTCTAACGCGCGCCCTCATCCTCGATGTCCAACACGCCATAACCGCACCCGAGCGTTGCCCCTTCCCCGTCATCGCAGCAGTCCACGGGGGCGTGGTAGGCCTAGGGATAGACATCATCTCCGCGTGCGACGTGCGCTATGCAGCGTCCGACGCTAAGTTCAGTATCAAGGCTCGTCAATTTACCAGCTGCACTCATTTGTCTGATGGAGCCCTACTATCAGGAAGTAGACATGGGCCTCGCAGCTGATGGCGGGACGCTAGCTCACTTACTAAAGATTACTGGCAACCATTCTTTAGCTCGCGAGCTCGCATATACGTCTCGGATGTTCTCAAGCGATAGCGCATTGACCCTTGGTTTGGTTTCTAGGGTCGTTGAAGGTGGGAGAGAGGCAGTTGTCGGTGCGGCGTTGCAGTTGGCCAGAGAGATCGCTTTGAAGAGTCCTATAGCGGTCTCGGGGACAAAGCATCTCCTACTACACGCAAGAGATCACAGGTGAGTTTTTCGTTCAGAAATACTTGCACATTCACTGTTTGGTGGTACATAGCGTCGCTGAGAATCTAGAGTATACTGCCACTTGGAATTCAGCTGCACTTCAAGCTACGGTTAGTGCTCAACTATCTCGGTTTCCTTCATGCTTCAAATGATAGACCTTGCTATCCTAGGATTTACAGGAGGCTGTCAAAGCCGGAGTGGCAAAGTCGAAGGAAGCCCCAAAGTTCTTGCCGTTAAGGCCCAAGCTCTAGTATTTCAGTCGTCGTTATTATGTCAACGTCCTTACTGATCTCTTCTGATAAGAATGAAACGCTCTATATTCCAAACTTAATGAGTGTAGTGATATTGTATAAATGAATACAGTGTTCTGAAGTGGACAAACAATGGCTGATCGTCATCCAGAGCGTTATCATAGATCCCGTACCCTAAATGAGGACGGACATGATTATGTAGGACAAACATGGATAACAATACTTTCGTGCGACCAGAATAACGATCAGTATCGGCATGATGTAGCCACATGAACATAGTGCATCAATGGAGATATGTAAGTTGGCTACATTGTGTGTAGCTGTACGAGTTCGAAGTGAATGAGACCAGAAGTGAGTTTCTAAGGGGGAACTACACCACTACTCTGCTTCTGGATGTACGACGCGAATGGATACTTAAATATGTAGTGGGAAGGGGGTGGCGTTGTAGGGTAATGATAACGAATAGAAATGTTGACAGTGGCGCAAGGAATGAATGGAGTACGGTATGGGACATAAAAGAACAAGGGTTTCCGTCACCAGGGGACTACGAGTCCTCACAGATAGTCACAACATAGTAGCGATTGTCATGCACGAGCTTGGCATGGACGTCGAGGACGCCATGCCGTGGGTTGCAGATCTTTACAAAAAAATCGAGGAGTTTTTGGAAGCCATGACAGCTCTTCCAAAATGGGGAGAGCCCTGAGTCGACTCACAGGTCAGGCAATACTGCGATGATATGGCAAACTGGGTGCGTAGAAACTATGGATGGATGTTCGAGAGCGAGAGGTACTCTGGCAGTGGGCACCAAAGGTCTAGAAACCAAAAGGAAGAGATGGATTACGCTGATACCGAAGGTCCGCATCATGGAAGGCACTAGGGAGGCTGGACCTATGCTGTTGATTCCCTAGTGTAAAATATCACACGAAGCTGCATGTACAATGTCCCTTTCTAAGTACTCAGAACGCGAATCAGAACATGTCGGACACGTAAAGCTGACGATCTCGTCAAGAAAAGCCTAATTTGCCTTGTTGTAATGGGGCACGGCGGCTGTCCAGTGACCCCAAACAGCGCGCGCTCGTCGTGGTCGGCGAGGAAGCTGGTGGGAGGGACGTACTTAGATTAGATACGCGAGCAATACATTTATCGCGTTCCGAGGGCGGGAAACACGTGCCGTACTAATTAAAATACTAAAAACGCCCCATGAGCCCACCAGAATTCTGGAATGCGGTTAGGCACGCCGCTGTCCTGCAGGGAGAAACCGGGCTCCTGCGAAAAACAGCCTACCCCATGAAGTGTTAATTTTTAAACCGTCTGTTCTTTCGTGGGGGATGGTGTTTGTCACGCGAAAGCTAGCGATGGATTTTTTACGCGATTCAGAAGCGATTTTTTGACGTGAATCAGCGCGCAGAATAAATTCTACATACTTGCTGTACAAAGTTAAAGAAGCCCAAGTTCTTGTCATCAACGCCCTAGCGCTAGCATTCCAGTGCATATACCTCAGAATCCTTCTCTTGGGTGCAACAATTCGTGAACATCAGAGTATCTTGTGATATGGTACGAAATACAAATGTGCGTTCAACACAAGAGTAATACATGTGCGTCATTTTTGAGTCCATTACACTTGCACTTGTTACTTTCCTTTCCTTTCCAACCAGCTTTACACCTTGTGGCCAAGGTTGACATGTACAGCCTTGACAGACGTATAACTAAGAAGCAAAAACCGTCAGGTCACAAACAGACGCAAGCCATAGAACACAACAAAAACTTACTTGTGCAGCGCATACTCTCCAAGCTCACGCCCAATCCCGCTCTGCTTGAACCCACCAAACGGCACATTCGCATTCAAGCTATTCACACAGTTAATCCACGCAGTCCCCGCCTTGAGCCTATGCGCCGTATTGATCGCACGGTTCAAGTTCGGCGTGAACACAGCAGCAGCCAGCCCATACATCGTATCGTTCGCCTGCTTGATCACGTCGTCCTCGTCTTTGAACTTGATGACCACACCGACGGGACCGAAGATCTCTTCCTGGACGATCTTCATGGATGGGTCGACGTTGGTAAATATGGTGGGTTGGATAAAGTAACCTTCTGTTCCTTGACGCTCTCCGCCGACCTCGACTCTCGCGCCTGCCTGCTTTCCGGACTCGATGTAGGACATAATGCGCTGTGTGTATTCGTGCGTTAGACAAAAGGACAAAGACGGATGAACAATCATGGGTCGACAAAAACGCACATTGAATTGAATCTCTGAGACCTGAGGACCCTGGAAAGTTTCAGGGGCAAATGGATCGCCGACCTTAAGTGATCGCGTTTTCTCCGTGAAGCGCTTGAGGAACTCGTCGTAAATGCCTTCTTGGACGAAGATACGCGAACCTGCACAGCATGTCTGACCGTGGTTGAAGCTAATGTCATCTATTATGAGTATATTATAGTTTGCCAAAAATATAAACGATACGTACAAGATACCGAACGCAGCCCAGTTGACAGCTTGCTCGAGATCCGCATCATCAAAGATGATGTTGGGACTCTTTCCGCCGAGCTCGAGGGTGACATTCTTGAGGTTGCTCTTCGCTGCTGATTCCATGATCTTACGACCCACAAGTGTCGAACCTGTGAATGCCACCTTCTCGATCTTCATATGCGAAGAGATGGCGTTACCAGTGGTTCCTCCGTAGCCAGTGAGGACGTTGATGACGCCAGGGGGGAAACCAGCCTCGTTCATGAGGTGGCACATTTTGATGGCAGTCAGAGGTGTGAATTCTGAGGGCTTTAGGACAATAGTATTACCGCATGCGAGAGCTGGACCGAGTTTCCAGGCCATCATGAGCACTTGTGACCGAAAGGTGAGTGCGAGAACAATCTAAGCCCTTGGTGAATACGTACATGGGAAGTTCCATGGGATGATTTGACCCTATCACACGTATATATGTTGGTGGAAAGACGAAGCTGAGGAATTGTTTGAGTACGTACGACGACACCAATTGGCTCGTGGCGGGTATAGGTAAGTTTTGCCTCGGTTGTCTTTGAAATCGTCAGCGAGAAACGAAGTCGGTTGGTGGGAAGGTTTCAGACCTCTAGTACTTGACCGGTAACCTTGTCGGCCCAACCAGCATAGTATCGAATACAGTC
>PVYJ01005260.1:0-15181 GCA_002995095.1 Rhizopogon sp. AM-2018a | reverse complement strand
CTCACTGATATTCATATCCTCACCAGCCAAGGCCACCCCGAATTTACGGAGTCCATAATACGTATTTTTATCCATATGCATCAACAACTTCTGGGTCCTGATCTCGCTTATGATGGTGAGGATCGTGCAGGCAACCAGAATGATGGAGTCGCAGTCATTGGAAAGGCAATATGGGGTGTTATGGGAGTAGAGTGACGTTTTTATTAGTTTTTGATTTCGGTGTCATCAAGTGAACATAATTTTATAGAGGCAACTCTTGGTCGCGGCTTGTGGTAGTTGTGCATGTGATTCATCGAGCCCACAGTATTTAGGATTCTTCGAAAGGTCATTTCTCCTTGTCACCCATATCATGGATGGTGCCAGAGTACTAGCTTGTTTAGGCTTCAGCTTCAGTGCTTTGGCAATTCATTTCCGCCCACAGTAACATCTTATTTTACTACACACAAGACGTCAACGTTCAAATGTTCAAATACAAGGACGAGTGACCGATGAAGAACCAGACGTAGGCAGACCCTAATAGAGGGGAAACAGTCGTTTCTTCTCTATCAGGGGATCTCCCTATGTAAGTGATCGCCCAAATAATTGCTCATACGAGTCAAGTTCGCTCAGTTCATCATGAGATTCGCCATACTCTCATCACGCACCGGTTGTCGTATATACCGATCTATCCCTTCTTTATGTACGGATTGCTGAAATTCCACAGGCTAGGTATCTGCCTCGAATTTGTTAATTTTCACCACGTCATTGCAGTCGTATCCACGAACAGCGTTAAGATAGTTGATGTCCAACACTCATTTCATGATGGACACCTATCCAGGTGAAAGCAAGTATCAAGCCTTTGATAGTGATATCTGTCACTATTCAGCGCTGTCAGGGGCCCAGCAACACACGACAGACGCTATAAGAGAAAATAATGCTGTAGTGTCTTCTCTTCTCTTAATACCTGTTTCCTGCTAGTTCGTGCAGTTTTCCTGTAAACCTGGAGGCAATTCATTTGACATCTCAGCGATACCCCACCCGCGGACAGGCCAGCCAGAATTCAGTACCCCCCTCTTCGCACCACCCCAATGGACCAAGGTCGCATTCCGCGCATATTAGCAACTTGAGCTTTCTTTCTGTAACTGTTCCAACCGGATTATTAAGGTAGATGAAAGAGAAATCAGTGTTATGCTGACCCTCTGGTTGCACCGGCCTCGTAAAACCAATATTCTCAAATTGCATGGCATTTGGGGTCACTAACCACCACTGAGCAGTAGCAGGTGGTGTAGGAAGTTCTGGTAGGTCTGGATGACGAGGATCCTGTGCGGAATCGAGCTAACGACATCGCTGAGTGGTGATGATGAGGTGGATTAATCAAAAACGCTTCGGACCTCAACACTAGCACTCTCTACCCATCGGCCGACACCTGCTTTCAAGATAACGCTACCACACCCGCTACGGGGACAAAGAAGGTCGAATTTGTTTGTAGATAATCCTTGATCCGTATCTAGTGATGTGGATACCGCAAGTACACCTTGATCAAAATCAGAGAGTTTGCGGATGGCGGAGCGGTTTCCGGTATTGGAAGGGCGCAGTAGAGCTTCCAGAGCCCCAGGAGGTAGAGACTGTTGTGATAAGTCCGACATGATGATAGCGTGCTAAGCGTTAAGCTCTCGCGCTGGTAGTGTGTAAGTAGAAGCCACGTCGAGTAATTGGCTCCAATACTTAAAGTCCTGTCACCTGATCATTAGATAAGATAAGATAAGATAAGATAAGACAGAATAAGATGAGTAAAATACAACGTTTGATTTTTAAACTGTGTAGGGGAATCCCCCATCTATATCTCCAAAACAATAGAGTTTCTATGCATATGTTTACGCTTTGTGACCTCAGATATTCAGATTTGAAGACGACTCGTGTTTTCCTCTCGTGACATGTCACGTGATCAATGTCTTGCCCAAGCTGCGCTCGCCCCTTCTTTCTCACTTGTTCTCGTCTATCCACTTTACCTGAGGGGCTTCTTCGCGCTGTGCACAGACCATGTCTGCTGGGAAGCTAACATCTCTCGCTACCTCAACTCTTTCTCTCCTGCTTGAACGACAGCGTCTTCAGGCTTCCCGTCCCACACTACATCTACAACAAATATCAACTAATTTACATAAGATTCGGGAGGGTATCATCATTCTTCACAACGCTTCCGATGATGAAGCTGCGGAAGGTCTTATATTGCACTACGAACGCTTGCGTGGTATGCTAGGGGAAGAAGAGGCGGAGAAAGCTGGTCTGCATCCGTGTGTTGTACCTTCAGTGACTGCACATGTGTGCTTAATTTCATGTTAGCATACCCGCTTCGGTGTCACTGTCAACCCCACCTCTACCAGAACGCGATCTCAGTCCTGAAGCAACCTACGAACCATACACTGACGATCCCTTTCCGGAACCTGATGAGAATGGCATTTTGCTGCAGCAGAGACAGATGATGGACGGTGAGCTCACCACCAATACCCTTTTTGTGATTTCTAATATCTTATCCACAGAACAAGATGTTCACCTTGACCACCTTTCTTCTTCAATCGGTCGACAGCATCACATTTCGCTCCAAATAGGCGACGAGCTTGAAGTGCATACAGGACTCCTTGATGCGCTAGACACTGAGCTCGACGGTACTGGTTCCCGCATGTCTAACGCGAGACGGAAACTTGAACGTGTCGCTCGAGGCGCGAAACGAAATGGTAATTACTATACCTTTCAGTGTCAATTTTGCTAATTTTTTGGCATTTAGGCTCCACAGTCACTATTGCACTCCTCATACTAATACTACTGATCCTGATTGTAGTGTTCAAGACCTGATGCATGATGAGAGCCATAGTTACGTATTGCGCACATCCTACGGTAAGACTTATTGGAAGGCAAATTGCATTATGATACCTTTTCGCACACACCACGGTCGGAGTTTTGTAGATGGAAGCTGAGGGGAGCGGGACAGTGATTTCCGATGGCTTCTCCTGAATATACTCTAGTTTACTTGCTAGACCAGGCTGGCTCAAGCTAAGCACTGCCTGTGCTGTGTCGTGCAAGGTTAACTGATTACTCCTTGAAGCCTGTTATAGAGTAAGGAGGATATGATGCACCTCTTGCTGTACCAATTGAGAAACGTACCTTGATTTGTTCGCGTAGAGACTACATAACCGAGCCTGCGAATTAAACGGCGCATTACCTACGGCTTGCATCTCGCTCCAACTCTACATTCTCTCTGTCTGTTCTTTGCGTTGGCTGTTGACGGACGACTACGCAGCAATTGCAAGTTGAGTCGCTCGCGTCTCAGTGTTCAGTACTGAGCGTGAGCCAGCAAATCTCACTGGGAGCGCTTATCGAACATCTCACCAACGCACAGCAGAACAAGTCTTTCTTTTTCCGTCACTTCCGATTTCTTTGATCCTTCCTACAATCATCCCACTTGATACCCTGTTACCCCACGAATTCAGTGTCGTATCGTGTCACCGCAGCTTCGATTTTTATTTCGCTCTCGCTGGATACGGCCTACATTGATTAACAATGTCCCCACCTACGAGTTCGGCGTCTTCATCTTCGATTGCTGGCCCGAGCGGTCAGAACCCGCATCCAATGCTGGAGAACAACGAAGAGAAGAATAGCGTAGTTATCAAAGTTGGCATGGTCGGAGATTCACAGATAGGCAAGACGAGTCTCATGGTCAAATACGTAGAAGGCAGCTTTGATGAGGATTATATCCAGACACTTGGTGAGGACGCGTCATCTCTTACCCCGCGCTTCGAGATCCTGATGGATTGGCCTGCAGGTGTCAATTTCATGGAGAAGACAATCTCTGTCCGGCGCACCACGATCACCTTTTCAATATGGGATTTGGGCGGTCAGCGGGAGTTCGTCAACATGCTTCCACTCGTCTGCAACGATGCTGTGGCCATTCTATTCATGTTCGATCTTTCTCGAAAGTCAACGCTGAATTCGGTGAAGGAGTGGTATCGCCAAGCTCGAGGGTTCAACAAGGTTTGTTCACGATTTCTCCGAACCCATTGCCATCGCTCATTGTTGTTACCAGACTGCTATACCATTTCTCATTGGCACAAAATTTGATACATTCGCAACGTTCCCAAGAGACGAGCAGGAGGAGATTACCAAGCAAGTACGTTTTTCAATCATTTAAATAATGTATCCTGTAATGACTTTGGTCAGGCAAAGCGATTCGCTCGCGCAATGCACGCTTCGCTGGTCTTCTGCTCAACATCTGCATCGATAAACGTCCAAAAGATCTTCAAAATTGTGCTCGCCAAGGCATTTGATCTCAAATGTGTCATTCCCGAGATTGAGGGCGTCGGGGAGCCCATTCTGATCTATGTGGATGTGTAATGATAGACTATCGACACGGGCAACTGAATTGTGGGGTTGGAGGGGTTTTGCATGTACTGCGGGTGCTAGGCGAGTAAAGGTGATGTGATGTCTCTTGTTCTGAAGGAAATATGGTTTATATTCATGTAGGCAGTAGGTCTGGGAGTGCACTGCGTTTCTTGGGGCATTCCATTGTATCACATCTTGCTAGCAATCTCGATACATATACCATGACACACGCAGCATGCAGGTTGTTCAGCCTCCAGGGGAGGCCTCCAACCAAACCTGCTCTCATTTTCCCTGTTGTCTTTTCTTCTGTCCAGTCGTTCCTTCTTATTACCCTCCACAATCCCGGAAATATCGTTGTCATTTATGTTATCGTTTGCTCTTGTCCTTGGTCATCTCCACCTTGTTTTTCGGATCACCCATTCCCCTTTTCCTATTTCCACAATCAAACTTGCCTAAATGGCTCCTCCTTACGCTCGTTTCATTCTTGATATTTCCTGGAGACGCCATGTACTTTTTTCCATGTTCAATACTCACCATGTCCTAATGCATTCCGTATGGTAATTATCTATTTAAATTCTGGATGCACTGGTGAATGCAGGATAATTCTTTCTCAAAGCGGTTGCAACGCATGCATAGTAGTCGATACGAAGCGTATCACCGGTACCATATAGGAACAGGCTAGTAATTGACCACATCGTTTTTCTACGGCTAGTCTAGTGCCTTGCAGACGCGTTCAATTGCAAGTTGCAGAATCACTACCCCCGAGTTTGCGAACAACACGTGCTACACGTCAGACGGCAACGAGGATACATATAGTCAAAAATACAAATGGCTGAGCATATACTATCATAGCAAGTTGTCCATGACGAAGTGCAGACCAACACGAGACATAAAACTTTAGGCTATATCAAGGAAGGAAGATTGATACACCGTTAAGTTACAATCTTCTACAGCTGATGAAATTGATTGGAGTGCAAAGGAAGATGAAACAAAAGGAGGCCCATAGAAAGCGAAAGCGACGAGTGCATGCGAGCGTTTAAATACAAAGCGGATCGGGACATGAGAAAGCGTCCAGAAACCTTTCAAGAGCACGCCAGCGCACTGCATAATAAATACTGATCAGTGCGCGCCTAACCCATTGCGTGTGCGTAGTTAACGCTCTCGCTGAGGTGCTCGTTGGCGGGATTGTATGTGAATCCTTTAAATTGCTCTTGCACAGTGGATGACAGAGCAGAGTCCTCGACAACGGAATCTTGGGGATCCTCGTTCGTGAAGTCGGGGTCGAAATTAGCCACGTCGAGTACGGATTCCTAGAAGGATAATCAGGTCATAACACAGATGATCACTATCATGGGTTACTCACAACACTCGGCTTAAATGGTGGTTGAATCTTTTTGTGGAGGAGCCTAGCGTAATTCATGAGTGACGCACAGACAGTTGAAAAGGATGATGCATGCCTGTTCCAGTCAACATATTTTGCGAAGAATGGATGACGCTTGATCTCTTCGCCACCATTTGCTCCCAGACGTCTGGTAGGGTCACGCTGAAGGAGACCGATCATGACACTCCTAGCCTCTGATGGCATATCCGAGGGGAATTGAAGGGGGTCGGAGAGGATACGCTGGTACATCAGGTTTACGTTCTCGTCATAGAAAGGCGGCAGGCCTGTCTGTGAGTTTGACGGTAGGTTATGGAGAGAAACACCCGTATCTGTTCAAATGACACACCATCATCTCGTAGAGCAGAACACCAAGCGTCCACCAGTCAACGGTCTTCGTGTACCCCTGGCTCTCGAGTAGTTCTGGAGCGATGTACTCTGGTGTTCCACAAAATGCTGCAAGGACCGGTTACAATTTTTCGACGATGAGTTGAAAGCCATTCTCACTGTTTGTTTTCTCCGTCTCTGACATATTGAGTTTACAAAGACCTGAGCAAATGTCAACCAACACTTCAGCCACCTGATTATCATGTACTAACCAAAGTCACAAAGAGCAATGTGACCTGTGTAGTCAAGCAGTATATTTTCAGGCTTCAGGTCGCTATGCGACTGTTAGCAAGAGGGCACAGTCATCTATATTAAATACGCACCGGTAGACCACATTAAATCCATGCAAATGTTCGAGCGCACATAGAAGTTCTGCGGCATAAAATCGGCTGCGATCCTGATCAAACTTGCCTTCTCTCTGTAGATGATAGAAAAGTTCGCCGCCATTTACTGCGTGGACATGAGCACACTTATCACCAACATCGTAAGGGTAAATTACTGACCGAATGACATTACAAGATATAACTTGTCAGGATTTTGGAAAGAAAATTTGAGTGGAACGATAAATGGATTGTTGACCAACGCCAGTACGGTCCGCTCAGCCAATATGTGTGTGATTTCTCCGGGACGTGACGCGATGTGGGCTTTTCGGATAGTCTTGAGAGCATATATCCGTTGTGTATCCTTTTTACGCACTTGCATCACTTTACCGAAGCTCCCTTTACCGATAACTTTCAAAAGATCGAATGCTTCGATAGTCAATGACTCATTCCTTATTGGCTTGTAGTCGATCTTGAGGTGGAACGAGCCGGCGCCAGCGGTAGCAGTGTACCATTGATCGGAAGCATGCTGAGCGCAAAGATGTAATCAGGGGATAGCATTACACAAACACTCGTACTTACATGTCCGTCGAGCACAGGGGTAAGGTCAACCCGGGCCATAAGCAGGTCGTTTCCCATGTCTTCCTGGCTATGCACTGCAGCAGCCGTCCTAAGATATGCTGAGACCGATATTGTCGATGTGCGCGACACGTCACTATATAGAGAATCAAAGAGATGCCAGGGTCATCGTACACAAAACCACGCACAAGTCTGCGCGGTACGACCATACAGGATTGGCTAAATCTCCGCCCATAGCGTCAATGAGAACTTGATTGTTGTCGAATTCGAGGACGACGTATGGGAGCCACCATAATCGCCTCCTCTGCATGCTTTCGCGGTTGCTAGCCGACCTCCGGGCAGGTGGGTTGTCAAGGGTTTTTTGGATGACTTCTGGGACATGCACGCCAGGTGCTAGAGAGAGACCGCGTCCTATACATGTGACATTAGTACGCGTGCAGAATAGTAGAAGTGTCCTTACCGGAGAAGATACGAATCGTGAGCATACCGGACCGAAGATGAGCTTGCTGGTCGAGAGCGCCAGGGGGCTTTGGAGTCGTGGGCCGCGACGGTATGGGGGTGACGGATCGTGAGACGACGCCATTTTCTTTTGCGTCCTTGGACTCTGTATGGTCGTCAGGACATGAGAACCCATGGAAAAGAGTGACCGGTAATGTTGATGGGAGATCAACAAAGGGGGTCCGGCGGGTAAAGACTTACTTTTGGAAGTGCCTAGTTTCCAGGACATGTTGGATGTAAGGAAACAAGTATGAATAAGGAGTTTGACCTGTGAGAATGTGAATGAAAAATGCTAGTCTGATGGGTGAATGGTAGGTAACGCTGAACAGCGACGACCTCGTATATAATACGATATGACTCAAGATAAGATGTGATAAGCAGAAGTAATCAATAATCATCACCAACCTTCCAAGATCTAGTATCCTCTGCCTAGACAGTCGGCATCAGATATCCCCCGTCACAGCTTTTAATCTTCTTCTCATCACCTCCCAGTAGCACAGGTTTTGGCAGCGTGTTTGACCTCTTTGACCCACGCTGTTAATGTATGCATGGCTTAAAGGCTGTGACGAGTTAACTATATGGCTTTCAGAAGTAATGTCGTATCAAGGCGACAATACGTAAATACACTATACGCGACGATTATTTTCATAGTAAGATGGCTTTAGCCCAAAGCCTTCTTCATCGTCCCTGACTTGCTCAGCTGCATCCCTCGGACAACTGGTATCAGCCACACCACATGATTCAACGGCGCCTGATAGCGGGACCTGTCCTACTGATAGACCAGCACGTTTTGAGTAATGACTGGTTTGGGGAACGTCGTCAGATTCATGTGGCTGCCAATGATGGATGGCGTTAAACTTCGGGACATCCACCGACATGGGGGCGCCAACCTCCCTGAGAAGGGACTCCGTCGCGGGATGACTGCCGGCAAGATGATCCACATGCTGAAGCCCGGCCTTCTGATAACTATTGAAATCCTGCTCGAGCAAGTCAAATCCATCAATGATGTCCGTCATATCAACGCCAAGTTTTAATAGCCCTGCAGCATTCTTGCACTCGGCCTGAAACAAGTTCAACCATTTGACATTAATGCCCTTGGTAACGTTCTGAAAATATACGTGTCAAATGGGGAGCGTGATTTCTTTAGACGCACTTACTCTGGATCGAATGAAAGGGTCTACAACGGAAATGGGATAAATCTCTAACATTGTCGTCGAATCCACATCCGGACCAAGGAACACTGACCAGTTATTTCGTGTTTCAGATCGGGGACCCCGGGGAACTTCATCGACATAGTCCGCAGCTCCTTCGAAATGCGGAATGCGGGGGTAAATGCCTCCCCGTTTGATGTCGATCACATGCCGTGAAAATTGGAACCCAGCCCAGAACCTGAGATGAAATCTCAGTCATAAAGTGGAAAGCCTTCCAACTGTCCTTCACCTGAACCACTGCCCTACGAAATTATTTAGGCTAGTGCTCACGGGTGGCACTACCCACGTCGTGGACTTGTGATAACGTGTATCGCAAGGTATCCGCTTCGATGGGTTCCGTGGCCGCATCCAGAAAAGATCATTGGCTTCCATTGGCTGGAGGTCAACTTGTAACTTGGGTGCCATCCCCCCTGTCTCTCAGATACAAAGGTTCAATTGGGTCAGTCGAGAAAATTCAAAACGCACCTGGAGCCATGCAATCGTCATCAGCACCAGGGCGTAGGAGCTGAAAGTTGACGCGGAGGGTTGATTGAGGGCCCGTGGACGAGCCCATTTCTTGATGGCAGATACTAAACAACGAAGGCCGGGAACGGTATCACAATAGGTTTTGACAAGATCCGTGTTCAGCAATCCCAGTCTCTCGTTCACGTTAATGTCGACGTTGAGTCCAGATGCAGGATCAGTGAACTTGACTAGGAATTGGGATAGAAGGTGAGGAGCACGGTATAACTATCGCAATTCGCGGTGACGAACCGATGGGAACCCGCGCCCGGGGAATTGCCTCAATATCGGTGAAGCCCGTATATCGCATTATCCTAGCAAGTTTTCTACCATTTGATCAGCTCAGATGGCTGTGGCTCGCGGCATGGCTATAATTTACCTGGTATCGTAAATAACTTCTAGAGGTCAGGATCATTAATGTCTCAATTGAATGGCTGGAACATACGAGGTAAGTGCTTCATATCTATTTCCGGAGTAAAACCTTGTGGCCACTTGGAATCCTGCCAGTAATCAGAGTCATCAACACTAGTCGGCATTAATGACTCACAAGCACAATAAGATCCAGGTCGCCATTGTCTGTTGTTGACAGACCATGCCCGACCATATACACTGAGCTTCCATAGGGTTGCACGTCATACCTTGGTCCATATTTGTGTTTGATGACATCCCTAACTTTGCGAATTAATCGATCTCTTGTATTTGTCCTGTCGCGATTCCAGCTAACGTCGTAGTTCTTGTCGATCGGTGGGAAATCTAACAGCAGGCAGGCATAAGACCAGAGACAATGAGTCAACGAGAAAAAGGAAACGGATAGTTCGCTAGACACACCAACTTCAATTGGGAGATGATTGTCCTATGAAAGCAGGGAGTCAGCGTGTATGTGGGCAAATTCGGAAGGAAGAAAATTACATTTTGGGGGTTACAGGCAGTTCCCTTGATCGTCTTATCGTTGCCCAGCAGTGATGTGGCGCTTGTGTGCACGCCACGTGAGAACTTGCCCGCACGGTGTCTTGGAGGCTTGAGCCTAGGGCTGCCACTGGAGTGACCTGTTACTTCTCCATCCTTGTTGGGTTTCCCCTGTATCCTTTCGCTCTCCAATAACTGAA
The DNA here is from genome assembly GCA_002995095.1 of Rhizopogon sp. AM-2018a. Lineage (NCBI taxonomy): Eukaryota > Fungi > Basidiomycota > Agaricomycetes > Boletales > Rhizopogonaceae > Rhizopogon > Rhizopogon sp. AM-2018a. Next base: position 4,848 of record PVYJ01005260.1, on the reverse strand, counting down.
GCATCTCGGACTTTGCGCGTGCACGCTCTGCAGCTTGCGTCTGGATATCGATAAGCCCTCCCCAAAGAAGTTCGCTTGTGTCCGGCACGTGAGGAGGAGATTCTCTAGTGCGATCCGCAGCACTCGCGGAACTGCCGGTCGTCTTTGCTGCATCGGAGTTCTTTAGACTTTGGCGATTGTTCCTTTCGTATGCCTCGGTCCTAGCATCTGCACCATTTCGAGGCTGCTGAAAGAAGGCACTTGGAACGATAGACGATTTAAGATGTGGACCGAACATAGCCCACAACGGATGCCCACGGACGACCCACCTTCGCGCCGACTTCGCGCACTGCGTGATTCGATGCAACGTGACACTAGATAAAAATGCAGCATGATTCTGTGATCGTGGTAAGGGTGACTAAAAAAATGCGCAATAAAGCCAATCTTACATGAGTACTGATAAATGGATCCTGAACAACCAATCGGTCTAACTTCCAGGATTCAAACTGACGCTGGAGAGTATGCTCTGCAGGCTCCATTTGCTCTATCTGCATCGTAGATCCCGGTCGTCGGAATCGTGAGTAAGATGGTATATCTCTCGGAACCTTGGTACCTTTGCGAAGCGAGTAGTAGTAGTAACGAGACTCCGCGCAGGCGGTCAAGTACCTTATTATTTACTGTCAGCTTCGTAGGTAGCGAAGGCTAACTACCACTCACTCGAAGAATGAACTGATTAACTTCGGAATCTTGACCCCGAATTTAAAATCGACTGCGTGGCCCGCAAAAGTTGTATCAATTTGCATAGAGGACTGCACCCAATTGCATTGTGGATAGGCTGCCGTCCTGTGGGTCACCAAGTCGTTTTTTGGAGTGTACGATTGCCTACACTGGTGCCCCATCTGCTGTGTGGCTTGTGCGTGACTATGGGTTGGATGGCGCGACGAGGAATGGCAGGTGTATGGAACCCAGATATGCTGGGGCTCGTTCTCCTGAGGAACCACAGCATCAAATAAATTGGGTAAACGTCGCGCTTCCTGAAGGGCTGTGAAAATGGCGAAATGGGGAATGGGGCCAGAAGACACTGACCACAAGATGTACAAGAAATAATAGAGCAAGACATGTAGGGCTCAGTTCCTCGACGTAAGTAGGCAAAGATTGGGACGCAATATCCCGCCCTTCGAGAAGCCGGGTGTTTAGAATGTCCTCCGCCGACTTCATGCCTGGCATAGAAGTTCCTAGACCCAAAGATCGCACCCACAAGACAATTAAAGCCCAAGCCTGAGGGAGTTCTGGGGCAATGCGAAAATATGTCCTTAATAATCTGTTAAGCGGAAGGACCGCCGGATGAGGAAGAGTGACAGAGAATGATATGGAGGGTATTGTAGAAGACAGGTTGTGACATCCATTCATTTTCATGAGCTGTTCAGCTGAACTGCTAACATGCAGTGTCACAGGTGCCTCATAACCTTCTTTACTTTCTCGGTCCTTTCTGTGTTCCGATATGACGAAGACGTTTTGGTCTGGCCATTTCTTAGGCACATACTGTCCGAAGCACTTGAAACCGTGCTCCACCAGCAGGGCTGTAAAAGTGTTGGCATCGTACATGATAAGACATTCATCTGGAACATCAGGTCCGCGCCCATTAGGATATTTGTTGTCCTGTCCGTAACGGCGTGAGTTCAGATAGGAATCGTGGTTTGTAACTTACCACTATGAGAAATTCAGCCGGCTGCCTTCTAAGAGGAAGGGCATAGGTATGGGTGCTGATGTCAACTACATCGAATCTGTCCCCTGCACGCTCTTGTATAATATTACGCAGCTGTTGAAGAGTTCTTTTATCGAAGTGACGCTCCTCTGTCGTCCGCGAATATGCCTTCCAAAAGCTGTAAGTAACTTTTAGCTCGAGCAGACGGGCACAGCTCACTTGACGAAGCAAAACGGTCGCATCGTGTTGGAATCGTCCATTGTATTTAGGATTATTTCGCATCTGGGCTTTATAAATAGCCTTGAGCTGTGTCTTGTTCAGCGGACGCTGCCACTCCTCAAACAGTTCTTGCTTTGCACAACACGAGGAACCATGGAACGACCGACTGGCTGACGAGCGAATAACCGCACGGTGTGCCAGTTGCATTGAGCATGAACGATGGATGGTACCGGTCAGTCGAAAGTATCACTGTAAGTTACATACCTAATGAGGAAGGAATGTCTGAATTGTGGCAAACATCCGCAAACTCAAGTCTTGCTCACCGTCGAAGACGTCCACAAGAAAAAAAAAATATGGCTCATCAACGCGTCGCGCTATGGGCTGCGGAACCTGATCTGGATGATGATATTAATGATGTCGATGTCGACATCCCGATTCCATTGCCCTCGTCCACCAATGAATTATACGATGACCCAAATCTTCAGCTCGATGAAGGTGCCTTGCAAGCAATGCAACAGCACATTGCGCAGCAAGCTGCATTCGCACAGATTCCTGATGTCGTGAAGCGCGTGAGTACTCTATTGGTTGATGACGATCCTCTGCTGAGTGACTCTTAGTTCATCGTCCACTTTCACCAAGCTGTCTTGGATAATAACCTTCAGGAGATAACTGTTGCTTACGAGTCAGGTTGGACCCGCCTCACCGAGAAATACTACGCAAAAACGGAGTGGCCAGAAGCAGAGACAATTGCACCATTGGTCAACGACGATCAAATCTTCCTCATCTTGTATCGTGAACTGTATTACCGACATGTTTACTCGAGACTTCAACCCAACGTCGACGACCGGTTCCATTCCTATGAGAATAGCTGCGAACTGTTTAACTACCTTCTTAGTACGTCCCCGAAATACAGCTTCATCATTTTTCTGAGACTCGGTAGACTCCGACGGTCCTGTACAATTGTCCCTCCCCGCACACTGGTTGTGGGACATCATCGACGAGTTCATTTATCAGTTCCAATCGTTCTCTCTTTTCCGTTCGCGTCCTGCATCAAAAACCGATGACGAGTTAGTCATGCTTGCATCAGAGGGCGGTGCCCAGGCTTGGAGCTCATATTCCGTGCTCAACGTTCTTTATTCCCTCATCCAAAAGAGTCGCGCGAATGAATGGCTCAAAGCACGTGCAGAGGGGAAAAGTGATGAGGAAATAGAGTATGTTAATTCATTTGAAAATCTATTTTGATTTGACCGATTCTGCCACCAGAGAAATAATCGGTGAATACGGGACAAAACCTTTATATCGGATGCTCGGGTATTTCTCCATAATCGGCCTTCTGCGCGTGCATGTTCTCCTTGGTGATTTCACGCTTGCCTTGAAGGTCATGGAAAATGTGGGGCTCAGTCAAAAGGCTCCCTTTACCGCACCTACAGCTGTACACGTCTCTACAGCTTATCATGCCGGTATATGCTACCTTATGCTGCGAAGAATTCCTGATGCAGCTCGTGTTTTCACTGGCGTTCTTAACTGGGTGATGCGAGCGCGGCAATATCACACTCGCAGTTACCAGTATGATCAGGCGAGAGATTCAGTGTTTACCTCTCTCGCCATTCTTGCTCACTTTACATTAGATCAATAAAACAGCAGATCGGATGTATGCTCTGCTGGCACTTTGTCATGTGCTCGCACCGACCAGGCTTGATGACAACGTAATGAATATTGTGCGTGAGCGTTATGGCGAGCAGATTGGGCGTATGGGCCGAGGGTATGCATCTCACACTATCATCCAAAGTACGGGCACTGAATATTCTCAATGCACACAGCGAGGAAGGACTGTCAACGTTCGAAGAGCTTTTCTTGTATGCCTGTCCCAAATTTATCTCCGCCAACTCACCGCCATACGACGACCCTGTCGCCCTTGCTTCAATGCTCAATCCACCTACACCGATTTCCCCGACCACACAAAGTTCTAATACGATCCTCAACGATCCAACCCAGCGACACCTCCGTGCTATGTCTTCGCATTTCCTGTCACTTGCACCCGTCCCGAGCCTTAAGAGTCTCCTGAAACTCTATACGAGCCTCGATGCACAGAAGCTTACCGGGTTCCTCGATACTTCGGGTGCTGGTGCGGACGAAGAGGAGGTGTTGAGTTGGATGATGGTAATGAAAAACGCTGGACGATGTGTTGGGCGTGTGAATATCAGTGGGCCTGCTGCAAATGGGGAGAAGGATAATGAGGGAGGGTCAAGACCTTCTGAGAGTTTACTTGGCGGGGACTGGATGTCCATAAGCGACCTGAACTTTGTGATTGACCAGGCTTGTTACTTCCGTTCTCCTGTCACCTGGAAGAGCTGACACAATCATCTAGAATATGGTTCATATCGCAGAGTCAACGGTTGGACGCCGATATGCAGGGTGGTTCATCCGTAATTCGGAGCATGCAGCGCGTGTACTTGATGGCATTAAGGCATCACCATTACCGCCACGTACAGCTCCTCCCGTTCAGAAAAAGAGTGTTGATGTGCCAAAAGTGGAGGGAGCGCCAAGAACGGCCGGGCAAAAAGTTGCATGGGGAGGGGTCAAAGCTGCTTAAACTATGTTGTCCTTTCCTCATTGCTTGCTATGAGAAGGATCTGCGAGTGGCGACACAATGTATGAAATTTGAAGCACTTCGAAACCGAGAGTACACATAATACAGAAGGAATCGTCTTCAGGAGACTATGTAGAATGTAGAACCTCTATGCGTTATCTAAAAAATGACCAAAAAAAAAATCTTCCTGCATTAAGAGGGAATCGAACCCCCGGCGGGTCGATGGCAACGACCCAGGTTACCACTACCCCATTAATGCGACTTGGGAATTGCCGCCTGACGTCGGCATTAACCTTGCTTGCTGGCAGGGACGGCGTTTTAGCAAAGCGGCATCTAAGTATCAATTTCTCTTTCG
>PVYJ01005232.1:34033-45137 GCA_002995095.1 Rhizopogon sp. AM-2018a | reverse complement strand
TTTTTTTTTTTTGTATCCCTTTTGTCCTATTGAGAGTGACGTATTCCATGCAGGATAATACTAGCTAGTCTAAGGACCTCTTATTCTCCATCTCTACGAAGATGGGGTGACCGTAAGTAACTGTACTGGGTGTCCGCTTTCGTTATACTTCAAGCTTCAAGAATTGATTTTCACTTGCGTCTGTTGCAGGTCTGTTGCTAAAAATGTCGTTAGGTTTAATCCTTAGGCAAGACCTGGGGTAAGATTAGAAGCATCTACTGACTATCGAGGCACGAGGGCTACATAGTGCTGGGAATGTTGCATATTTTGGCCGCGACTCGGATAATGATGGCCTACTATACTCCATTCAATGAAGCGGGGTCTTGTTTCCATTTCGCTATCTTGATGGTGGAGATACACAAAACCAGCACTAATATTGGACCGCGGGGTACCTCAGGAGAATCTATCGTCACCTGCACGACCATATCCGGCCAGCCAGCTCGTAGAATGTGCATATAATTCATCTTAGCATGCTGCCTGCTTTTCGTGATCCTGCTCCTTTTCTCCATCTAACATAATGGGTGTCCCTGCTGCTACTGTCGGCAATCAGGATGCTTCATTCGCGCATCTCATTGATCAGCGCAGGAAGTGGTACAATAACAGGCGGTAAACAGAAATTCTCTGAATTCGCCTGCTTGTGCACTGATGTAAATGTTTGATATAGAATCATCGCTCTCAACGCCTGGATTGTACTCCTGTGCGTTCCTTTCTATTTTTATGTCGCCCTTCTGCTGAACACCTTTTCTTCAAGTCTCATCACTTCCTCGACGAATGGTTACGATGGCAGTATGATGAATGGACTGCAGTCTCTTCCTCAGTGGGAGGGTGCCTTTAACTACCCTTCTGGCGGTAAACTTGGTCTCTTGAATGCCATTCAGGTAGCCGTGGTTTTCTGATCATGCTTGTTCACCATTGAACGTGTACAGAATATCGGTGCCCTAGCTGGCTATCCATTTGCCCCTTATATGTCTGACGGAATCGGACGACGTAAAACTGTCTTCTTCGGTGCAGTGATCATGTGTGTCGCCACTGCTTTACAGACTGCAGCTCAGTCAGTCGGCATGTTCATTGGTGCTCGATTCCTTATTGGTTTTGGTCTTACTTTCGCCGGTCAGTACAGGCCGCCTTGTGTCAACAGTCGATCAACTGACATGATATCTTTAGCTAATGCCGCACCCATGTTGGTTACCGAGATATCATATCCAACATACCGCGCTCCCCTAACCTCTTTGTATAACTCCCTTTGGTACTCTGGATCGATTGTGTAAGTGTCCGATCACGGAGTAGTATGTACAACGGATCTTAGTGCAGGATATTATTAGTGCTGCCTGGACAACCTATGGCGCTTTCAAGATCAACAGCACATGGGCATGGCGTCTACCTTCTCTCCTCCAGGGCATCCCGTCCGTCCTGCAGGTCGCTCTGATCCTATTCGCGCCCGAGTCACCTCGTTGGTTGATCAAGAAGGGTCGTGAGGCTGAGGCTCTTAAGACTCTTGCCTACTACCATGCCGATGGTGATGAGTGAGTCGCGTTATTTTGATCGTATTTCTTGACTTGAGGCGCTTCCCGCAGCCAAGATCCTTTGGTTTTGTACGAGTTCGCGGAAATCAAGGCTGCCATCGAGTATGACCGCACTGGTGAATCTCGTTTTACTTCCTCCAATGTGCATTTTTTTTAAAAACATATAACCTCTAGTCGCTGCAAACGTCGGTTGGAAGTCACTTATTGCCACTCCCGGCAACAGGAAGCGTATGCGCATCATAGTCGCTCTTGCATTCTTCTCTCAATGGTCTGGAAATGGTCTTGTGTCGTACTACCTCAACAAGGTTTTCGACCAGATAGGTATCACTGGCTCAAGCACTCAGCTGTTGATCAACGGCATCCTGCAAATCTGGAACTTGGCATGGGCCGCTTCCGCCGCTTTCTTGGTCAACAGACTCGGTCGTCGCTTCTTATTCTTGGTTTCAGCGTCTATGATGACCCTATTCTACATGGCACAAGCTATCTGCTTCGCCGAGTACGCCGAACATGGCAACCCCTCTTCCGGCCACGCTGTCATTGCATTTATCTTCCTCTTTTACGCCGCATACGACATTGCATTCACTCCTCTCATTGTCTCCTACACCGTTGAAATTCTTCCTTACAACATCCGTGCAAAGGGCTTCAACGTTTTCAACTTCGTCATCTCCGCTGCGCTCATTTTTAACCAGTATGTGAACCCGATCGCACTCGATGCCCTGTCGTGGAAGTACTACGTAAGTTTTAGACACGAAACTTGCCTTGTTTTGTCTTTCTTATCTGTCGTGTTTAGATCATATACGTCTGCTGGCTCGCCGTCGAGTTCGTCTTCCTGTGGTTCTTCCTCGTTGAGACTAAGAACCGGACGCTCGAGGAAACCGCCGCCCTCTTCGATGGCGAGGACGCCCTGGAACAGATCGCCCAGAGGGGAGGGGTCGCACACGAAGTATACGAGCACACACCAGAGGAGAAGCCATCCTTCGGCGAGGTATCGAGGGCTTGATTTTCTATCACGTATATTCCACTGCTGCCTGAAGGGGGGGTTGTGCACGTGTGTCAGGGATGACATTATAATTTACGACCTCCACCTATGTCTTGTACGATACGAATACGATCCTCCTTGAACGATTACCAATCTCAGCGCCCGTGAGCTGTTCTGGGTCTTGTTTGCAAGACCCATGGGCTTGTGCGTGATCCTCGCCATGTGGACCTCTGATTCTTCTGTTCCATCTTGACAGATGCGCACTACCGCCACTCGCACCTGCAGTCCTTGTCCTTGCGGGCGGTGCGCGAAGCTCCGAGTTGACCTAAAAATAAACAGACGACTTTAAGTTTGGTCAGGCCGTTTGATATATCGCAAGTATGTGTACAGGGGTTGATAAGTCAATGTAAAATACGACAGCGTTTACTGTGACAATCAGAAGACAGAAATAGAAAAAAATACGGAGTATCTGGCAGAACTTGGCGAAGAAGCATTAAGAGCATACGGAATGAGCTGGGGGCATAAAGCCAATAACACACGAGAGTCAGAGTATCGCGATACAGAACGTGATGGACAGACAGGAAGGGCACCGTGAGTGGGTTAGTCCAAGGAGTAAATAGATATGTAGGAATTGTAACATGGTGTACTGACGATGAATTTCCCTCTACACGCCCAGAAACTGTCCGTACAGCCGTGCTGCCGCTCGCGCGATTCAACCACCTTGTACACCACAGCTCAACGACCACCTTCACAATATGCCTTGTCGCCAAAGTACCACACAACTACAACCAGCACAAAACAAACGGAATGATAGGAGGGAACGTCAACGACTAGAGTGTGAGTGTAGGCACGGCTAGCCCAGCTTAACTCAGCCCCCAATCTTGGGGTCACCCTTCCTCCTCTGCTTGCGTGGTGGCGTTACTGGCCGACCCATATTCATCCCTCCATATGGATACTTGGCCTTCTTCTCAGCAGGCTTCAAGATCTGGAGATCGACGTCAATCGGGTTCAGAGAACAGAAGAGTGGCTCGTGTCGTGTCATACCTGGAAGGAGCATAATAGAGTTTCGTCCACACTCATCATCGCACCCGCGTTATCGAACTCTCCGCAGTAATTAGGCGCCGAGAATAATGTGACCAAATGCCGCTTTGCGAAAAATTCATACCCGTCCTCCACGACCTAATTTCTCAGGGTGAGCGATCATCACAGCGCTTGGGGCCCGTATAGATGCCGTCCACAATTTGCAGCATACCTGATGAGCCCTACAGATGAGGTCCATGTCGTGTTTCTGCAAAAATCTCGAAACCACGTCGGGTCCGAATGTGAAGGATACTCCTCGGTCATTTTCTGACCATCCAGTGATATCCTTGTCGGGATCTGACCATAGTAGGTCACATAGCAGGCCTTAGGATGGGGTAAGAACACTCCTCAAACAAGATACACAGCAGACCTACCTGTGTCAGGCACATCTGTGGGTCTCATCACTCTCCGTATTTGCTCCATGGATTGGAGATCTGGGCTGAGACCTCCGTGCATCGTAAAGATCTTTTCATCAATGATAGCGGCTATAGGGAGACAATTAAAGCAATCCGTAAACGTCTTCCACAGCTTGATATTGTAGCGCCGTTTGCCTGTCCAAATGTCATCAGAACGAACATCCTCAAGGAATGCAAACGCAACGCACATTCATCGTAGAAACCGTAGATTCGGTTTATACTTGCACACTCGTGGTTGCCCCGGAGGATGAAAAAGTTTTCGGGGTACTTGATCTTGTAGGCGAGGAGGAGACAGATGGTCTCGAGTGATTGCTTCCCCCGATCGACATAGTCGCCGAGGAAAAGATAGTTTGCTTCTGGTGGAAAGCCGCCATACTCGAAAAGTCGAAGCAGGTCATAATATTGACCGTGGATGTCGCCTAGCCGAGGATGGGCCCGAATGAGTCACAACGATACGACCCACCAAGAACTGCGTGCTACTCACCGCAAATCTTTATGGGGGCCTCTAATTCAAGCAATATCGGTTGATTTATGAATATCTCGCGTGCTTTTGTGCAGAGATATTTGATCTCGTATTCCTGTAGCTGAACGGGCTTGCCCGGGCGGTTGCCTCGCACTGGATGCAAAAAGATTGAGTCAACGCCTGCTTTGTAGCATATATTACGTGCGGCCCATTGGAAGAAATGGATAGGAGATTAAGAGCGCTGGTGCGGGCGTGTGCACTCCAAATTTTTTTTTAAATGGGCAAGGTTGCGGGCTTGCTGTAGTGCTCACGCGGCCCCGTCTCACGCACGCCAAGTGACCGCACACCACGTTGCAACTACCCGACCCTAAAACGTTTCTTTCCTTCCACCCCGCCTGCGCCTCAAGGACCCAAATCTGCGACCCAAGGAGCCTATGAGTCAGAGTGCGGAGCCACTCACCCTCCAACAAACGGTCAATAACCGAGTCCAGATCGATCTCTGTCTGCGAATCTGCCATGACTAGTCTTCTAACTGAATGTGCTCAGTACGTCGAGCTTGAGGACGATGGTATGAGGGGAAAAAAACCGGAGAAATGGTCGCAGGAAGGGAGATCGTTAGCTTGGGTTGTAGGCTTTGATTTTTGAAGGAGTTTTTTTGAGAGAGTTTGTGAGATTTGTAGACGTACAGTCGTTGTGCTGACGTTGGCTGCCAGAACCGGGGTAAAGGAAAGAAAAAAGGATAATATCGATGAGGGAAAGGATTTCAAGATAACAAGTTGGCAACTGGATGAGCAGATCGGTCTCAAACCAAAATCCGAACTCAGCTCAAACCTGTGAGAAAATATTTCTCTTAACGTTCCAAGCCAAAAAAAATAAAAATAATGCAAGTCTTGTCTTGTCTCTGATTGCAATACAACGAGCGCCATAGTTTGTAACATACTAGATACTAACAACAGAAGGTGGGTAGTACAAAGCAAATGCAATCCAAAATCAACACTGGCTACAACACCATCCCTATAGAGGACTGAAGCTGCGATGGCCTTGCTCTATTACCATTCTCTTCTTGTGCTGGTCGATTTCTTCTCCGTCGACGCCTTTAGAGCCCGTTAACAAGTAACGACACTGAATAACAAATAAGACGTACCTCGGGAACATTGGCCCTTTGGGCATCACACGTTGATCGAGGTCAAGCGCGATATTCGTGCCCGCATGGAAACCCTGGGCACACCATCAACCTTTGTAACCGCCTCCTACGTATCAAACGCACCTCGATCCACTCCACAACAGAAGGTACATCCGCTGCCTGCAACAGAAACTGCTCCCCCTCCAACCGCACCCTTATCACATTCTTCCGCTTCAGGTAGTCATTCCCGAGCCCACTCTCCGCGTGTTGAAGGGTATAAGCACGAACTAACTCCCCTTTGCTAGGCTTTTGTATCTCCCCGCTCCGTAATTGCATCCTCGATGAAAGGAAACTGAGGCGTGATGCAGCTCGCGGCGTCCTGGATGTCGCCTGCGGCGTGTCCTCGTGTGAGGTCGAGCTAGACAGAGAATTACGTCGACTCGTAGGCTCGCTCACTGGGAGCAGCTCGATACCTCCGTTTGTACCAGGTTGACTGGTAGATGGCGCACCCCTCCCACGCGAGTGCGGCCCGATCGATGAGCTGCCATTCCGCCACGGTGCCAAGAAACTGGCCCCAGACATCCGCCTATTGGCTCGCGACGTCGAAGGCGTAACGGACCGACTAGTAGCCCTCGATGATTGTGATATACTCCGCTCCATATGTGGCGTAAGAGGTGGTGAGCTTGTCGGGGAGGCAACCGCTTGCTCAACCCCGATTTTCGAAGACGTCGCTGGGCCTTCATCCGGCTTCCGCCTGGGAGCATGATGTCCACTAGTCAGATCACCCACGCCGACACGCCTCTCCCACCACTCGCCAATGATGCCTGCCCCGCTCGCACCGGGAGGACATTTGTACACACGCATTGTTGTCCCTTCAAGCTCGCAGAACACACGTCGCCATTTCCTGTCTTTTGCCTGAACACCGGGAGAGGTGAATTCCATCTTGAGAGGCATAATAGCAGTGAGGTACAGCGAATTGCTGTATGGCGGTAAGCGCTCGCGACCTTCATCCTCACGGGACATGATTGGAGGCGCACTCTTCTGTGGGCGCGGATCAAAGGAAGGGTATGGAGGTGGGTCCGTCGCAGAGGTGAAAGTAGGCATGGACGTGCGTCGCAGAAGCTTTCCAAGCATTCGGTCGGTATCATCACTCTCGACGGTTTCGACCGTGTTCGCTGATACGGAGGGAGCATTCGAATGCACCGTATCGCGCGACTTTTTGTGTTTTAGTCGCAAGTCCCTCCGGGACACACTCAGGTCAATCATACTGCGTGATGGCGCGCGATAGAGACTGGGTTCGCTGCTGAGCTGCACGGAAGGCGGTGTGCCATTAATCTCCAATGAAGTCATGGGTGATATACGTCGTCGAACATGGAAAGACTCTGCAAAAGACGTCTGGCGAGAGAAGGGCTTAGGTGTAGAGGCACCCTGGCTAGGAGTCGCGTCGCTGAGCTCGCCGAATATCTTGGACGAAGAGCCATCACGGGGAGTGGGAGTGGCTCCAGCTGCCGAATATGGTGAGAGCAACGGCCCAGAGGAAGGACCTGCGATTGGAGGAGTCATGCCGATGACTTGGCTCTGGCATTCTCGCAGGGGAGAATGAGATAGAGGATAACCTATACTCGAGCTCCTCATTTCCTCTCCGTCCCCGTCCTCGTCACTCTGGTAATCCAAATCTTCGTTTCTCAATCTCTCATCTCCATCACAATCATTGTCATCTTCTACATCGTCCTCGTCCTCGTCCTCAACAGCAGAGTCTGGTCCTGGATCGATATCGGGCCGTCCATGAACAGACAATGATGGCATATGGCGGAGACGCACAGTTGGAGGCACAGCAGTATCTGGAGCAGGAGTAGGTACATGTAAAGTTGGAAGTCTCAAGATCGGCATAGGCTGCCTTGAAATAATGGAAGGAGAAAGACGGAGACCGCGCTCAGTAGCAACACGGAATGGCGGTGGCAGGGGCGTGGTCAATTGTGCCCCGGGCGAGCGTCGCCTTTGAATGGAAGACGATGGGGTAGCAAGTGAAGCTGAAAGAATGAGTGCAACGGGTGCTTGAGAGGATTCTAGTTCTACGAGTGAGTCGGGTGTCTCTATGTTCGTAATTGCTTCGTTAGAAGGAACGGGTCTTTCCATTGGTCGTGGCGCTTGTGGAGACTCATCTGGGACAGGAGATTGCAAGACCACGCCATGCAGGATGTTACTCGGGGTCGCTGAGCGTGACAAGGGGTCATTTGTTGCTCGTGCAAGGCGGTCAGTCGAGGCACTTGACAATAAGAACAAAGGTGCTGGAGCAAGGACGTTTCCGTCATCCAGGGGAGGCTCGAGAGCAGCGAGCTCGGAGGGGGTAATCTCTCGTATAAACTGGGGAGCAGGGCCATGTGCTGCAAACACTGGGCTCGCAGAGGATTGCGTGAGACCGTCCCAAGCCGAGAAGCGCCTTGATTGGCGGGTGGGGCTATTGCTAGAGGATGAATCATCCGTGTCCGTCGGAAAGGAAGTATGATCTAACCGGAAGCCAGCAAGAGAATTTGACATGGCAGGCTTTCGGAGAAGGTCGGGAGAGGGAGAGGGAGAGAGTGGGCGGGTGTTAGTTGAAACGATGGCCATGTTATCTTTTGAATTCCTAGCCGCCAAGCGTGTGCGCCAGTTCAGTTTCTTGAGAAGCTGTGTTGCACGAACCTGGGACGTTGTAATTCATATTTGAACCAACATGAGACAAAGAGAAGAAGTCACCTGGAAGGTCGCAGGTTGTGAACGAGGCTGCTCCATGATGGGGGTCGGAAAGAAAGGAGGGATTGTGATAGACGTGTAAGCGCGCCACTTATCTCAATTGGCACGTCGGGTTCTGGAGAACCAAGTACGAATTGAGTTTAGCCAGCTGTCAGAATGGCAAGCCTAAGTGAGCCGAGTCCTGACCGCATGGTAATCGGGAGAACTGACCTGAAGACTGAAACACTCGTCTAAGTAGTAGAAAAGAATAGAGAGAGTGGCAGAGTTGTGTGACAGGACAAACACGGCTTGGCCATGGTAAGTAACTTGTTCTAAAGTTATGACATGGCGTTCTTTCGGGCGTGGTAACAATCCTTTCTTTCAGCGCTTCTTATCTTTTTTATCGGACGCCTTCATGACATCGCCATAAGGAACTACTCAACTCGTCACTGTCTGACCGGGGGACTCGGGACTGACACTCAGCTGACGTCATAAGGGCAAACCTCGGTCGAATTCGAGACCTCCCCCTTACCACCCAATGCGATTGTGAATCTTGCCAAGGCGCACTGCGGCGGTTACCATCCACAGCCCATGATAAAGTTCGACTTCTCTTAATCTCGAGAAATGCCCTCGGATATACGTGGCAAATCTCCCTGGACCAATCCAAAACTTCATGTTTCTCAGGACGCAAGATCATCTGATCCTTTGCGTGGTCATAAGAAAGCCTTAGAATAAATTTCGAACAGTATTCCCAAGCAACCACCCCCACGCAGAGAATCGATTAGGAATCGGGATGCTTTCATCCTCCCAGGTTAATCAACTAAGGAATAACTCTATTGCGTCTGCCTATGGGAGACTAGCATGGCAGGGACTCGAGAGAGAATCAGAAGTCTATGTCAAATTGTAGTATACTTGGTTCATGGGGCAGCCTTGGCGCCTGTGCTGGGCAGTCGCTTTTAGGAATGTCTGACCAGTTTAGATGAAACCTCACAAGGAAGGTCTGTTCGTATTTGATGGAATCGAAAGATCGTTCTAGACGCTAGCCTGTTTCAGGCGATGGGCGGGACGGTGGTGGTAAGAGATGTTGCAGCCCATTCGGCGAAGCGCCAGGATTCCGGGAGCCGTTCGTCTCACCTTGTAGAAGAAGGAAGACAGTCGTTCTGTCTTCACTGACAAGTGTGTAGAATAAATAAATTTAGCGATTAGTTTCCAAAAACTTACGACAAGTGGTCGCGTCGGAACGCAACCTCATTTCTATCACGTGAACAGGATCAAAATGACCTGATGGACTCAACGATCAGTCCTGCCGTCGGATACAACATGACAATCGCTCAATGTCGAGCCTACAAAAGCTCTATGCACCCCATCCCTCCATGTCGTCTGCGTTCTTTCATTCCAGTGTATTCTTACTCCAGCATCTGATCTTGCGATGAGCACCGATTTGGTCGCTACGACTTATTACACCGATGGACGTCAGGAGGCACGCGTCGAAAACTACACCAAGTTCTGGCAAAAGGATCTTCGCAAGGAGGGCGAAGCAGATAATCAGAACCGTGTCGAGAGCTACACCGACGTCGTAAACGGTATTTCCTCACTTTCTTTTCCTTCTGAATAGTTCTGAATGACAGAGGAATACAGGCTACTACGATGGCGCCACGGAATTGTACGAGTATGGCTGGGCGCAGTCCTTCCACTTCTCGCGATTCTATAAAGGCGAAGCTTTTGCAGCCTCCTTGGCCCGTCATGAGCACTACCTCGCAGCACAAATGTCCCTTCGCCCTGGCATGCGCGTACTGGACGTAGGGTGCGGCGTCGGTGGTCCTGCACGCGAGATCGCTCGCTTCGCCGACGTCACCATCGTTGGCTTGAATAACAACGATTTCCAGATTCAGCGTGCTCGGAAGTACACTAAAATGGCGGGTCTTGATGGTCAAGTGACCTTTGCCAAGGGCGATTTTATGAACCTCGCGGAACAGTTTGGCGCGAACTCGTTCGATGCTGGTAGGTGCTTTCTGCAGTCTTGTGAAACACTATTGATCGAGTACCATTGAAATTAGTGTACGCTATTGAAGCCACTGTCCACGCACCTGCGTGGGAAGGAGTGTATGGCGAAATAATGAAGGTTCTGAAGCCTGGAGGAGTGGTATGCTTATTTTCGATTTCCAAGTTTGATATGCTAACATCGCTTTGCAGTTCGGCGTCTATGAGTGGTGCATGACTGACACTTGGGATCCGTCCATCCCTGCACACAAGGAACTTGCACACGCGATCGAGTTTGGCAACGGTATCCCAGAGATGCGTCCCCTGAAGCAAGCCCGCGAAGCCATGGTCAAAGTCGGCTTCGCCATTGAGCATGAGGAGGATCTCGCCGAACGCCCTGACGTAGTTCCGTGGTATTACCCGCTCGAAGGCGATATTTCGAAAGCCCAGACTGCCTGGGATTACTTCACTGTGTGGCGGATGAGCTGGAGCGGCAAGCTCGTTTCGCACACCGCAATCAGATTCATGGAAGGGCTTGGTCTTCTGCCTAAGGGCACTTACGATGTTGGCGAATCCCTGAAAGTCGCTGCCGATGCCCTTGTGAAGGGTGGCCAGAGCAAAGTGAGTGAAGCATGTTTCGCAAGGTTTGACAGGGGTTGACGATCCATCCGAAGCTCTTCACGCCTATGTATCTCGCAATTTGCCGCAAGCCCGCCTTGTCTGAGTGAAAGCTATCACTGTGTTCGCTGGATAACGCTACATATACGTGTAAACACCGTTGCTAATATC
>PVYJ01005226.1:11844-28019 GCA_002995095.1 Rhizopogon sp. AM-2018a | reverse complement strand
CGGGTAAATGGTCAAGTGGTTAAGGTTAATGCGACGATCACTGCTGTGGTGTGTAGGGCTCCTCGCTTATAGTTCAATATTTGTCAACAGCAAAGAAAGCTCTCAATGTTTCCGGCGAGGGACCAGTGTAGCATGCATGCGTCGGGGTATCTCCACTGATGATCTTTGTGTAGCTATCTCATGCCGCTGGATGGTTCATCAACGTTGATGTAGCAGTTCTACTGACGCCACTACAGTAACGTCGATGGACTAACCGTTACGGCGAAAAACTGGAAGTGGTGCAGACGCTGCCATGGCTGGTCGGACTCGCTCTCTCCTATATTGGAGACGGATCTTTTCATAACACCACCCTCTGCTCTAGCTGCATATCACGTCACGAACCAATATCCGTGAGTATTCCTTTCGGCGATCAGTGCTTCAAATTCTCCCAGATTTTCTGATGAAAGCCATTGTATCGATTTGGCACCTAACGGTTGATACGAGGTCGTTGCACGCTCGTGTATGATCCGTTCTTGCTCTATGAGTGAGAATGTTATCTTCTCTCTGAACTTCTTGCGTCTTTGTTCTATTACTTCATTTACAAGCTGTGTCTTCATGGATCGATACTGACAGCCGAGTTTCTTTAGGAGGGACGAGATCTTGCGCTTTCTTCGACAATACAGTTCACGCAGCACCCGTCTTATTCGTTAGCGATTTTTACGCAGTTCGGCCTCCCATCCTGCAATATCAGCGTCGTTTCAAAGCTGTTGCTGTGATGCGAGAGGGGTTTCATACCCTGAATCAACGCAACGAAGGTGGACGTCAGAATGGAAGAAGGCAAATAAGATGATTATGCTCACCACAGCTGCTCATTTTTATCTAGTTCGTTTTTCATGCGGAAAAGAGAGAGGTTCACAGCACATTAAAGTCACATCTCTCCCGTGTCAGTATCTTTTGGTATATCTTTCAGAGATTAGGAATGACGGCTTGGCTCGTGTGCAAGTTGTATGTATTGCGGGTGACAACGTCACTTGGAAAAATGGGTAGTCACAGTAGCACTGAGAATGCGATGACAGCGCCAGTGTCCAATGCACCAACGTTCCAGGGAGTTCGCGTGTAATACTGTCCTGTTCAGGCGGAGTTTAAATTATAGTTGATCGGCACTGGTCGTCCGAGTCAGATTCAGTACACTAAATTGAATATTGTCAAGCAACCTCAGCTTGGCTGCTAGTGGTTGATAGCCCTCCTCAAGTACAAACCCACCTTCACCTGGAGTGGCCTATTCTGGAAGCGCGCCTGCTAGTGGCTGGCAAAGCAAGATATAAAGCTACAGGATGGTTACTGAGAATCCCCGTTTCTCAGTAGCCATCCTCCTGTAGCTCTACTTCTACGACAAGCGACTATGGGCCTAATGCCCGACTGGATCTCTCTGTCTCTACGCTGCGGGATCCCCTACTCCAATACGTTCTCAAATCATCCTCGAAATATATGCCTTGGCGCACTAATTTCGACATGGTGTCGGTTGTATCAACTTGTATGGGCTGTCGAAACCAGGACATCAAAGCAAACTTCTCTCGCAGTTATTTCCGGGTTCCTAGCAGCGAGTAAAAGGGAGGCCGATGGGGCTGCCATAATGATGTGCTAGATACGCACTCTCTCGTATTTCATTTTCGTCAAAACTTCGACCGGGAACCAGTCAGTGTAATTTGCAACAGACGCTGCCTCACACTCACTGTTATGCTAGCACCGCATTTCTACTTCGGAGGGATCCCGATATGCGCCATCTTCGTATCTCTTCCAAGAATGCACCGAGATCCTCAAAGCGAAGGCGCCCTTCTCGTTCGTGTACTTGGGATTACACAACTCATGTCAGAGTGAGCTTTACAACTACGCTTGATCCACGAGCTAAGCTGAAGTTAGAAGTGGCAATAATAGTATTGACTTTGGTCACGGTGATGCGACACCTGGCACGGACGTGCCAATCGCCGATTCATAGCTGACACAAAAAATTCATACTTCTCAGCTCAGAGGGGCTGGAAACCCATTTGACCACGTATGAGCGCGGTGTGCTCACGGATCTTCATGCCCTGCACCCGTACTCGCCAGACGCCCTCATGTGCAGCCAGCCATGGGTGGATCCTGTTTTTACGGAAATCGTCACCGGCGCAAGATCCAGCGAGGAAGAGATTGCTGCTAGCTTCATCCTTGCTTTGTCGAACGTCGTGAAGGGTTCTTCCGGAAACAGCGGTATATGACTCGGAGACAAGGCTAGAGAATCCTGCGTCAAATTTGATAAGGGTCAGTCTGCATGAGGACTGTGGAACTGTTTTTTTGCTTATGCTGAAGGGCTTTCATTGTTACGTTCATGCAATGCATCGTTGGTAGCCTCTTTGTCGGCAAACTCATAATCACTGAAGCTGATTGACAGAACTCTTCCACCCGGCTGTGCGTATTGAGCATCTTCACTAACACATACCTTCTCTGGAATTCCCATCATTTCTAGCATCACAAACTATCCTTGCAGTTCTATCTCCTCATTCGGGCGACTATCTAGATACAGCGGATACGCTCTTCGCCAAACTGGGGCTCTGAGGGTCGATAAAATGCCGCGAATGAACGCCCTCGCTATATCAAGACCCGCCAGAGAAGCTAGAGACAACTTAAACAACTGAGGAAATAATTAGGGATGTGCACTATTCCATTGATTCCACAGCTTTGCCTGCGCGTTACCAAGAGAACGTGGCTCCGCCTTTTATGCCGATCGGAAAAGGTTGACTGGCGCAGAGCGAGACGAGCTTTACCTTGAGCTCATCCTGTGGAAGGCCTAGTTCACGAATGGTCTTGGCTATCGACCGAGGTTTGCAAGCGCTCTCCATACTTTGCCGCAAGCACCTCGTTCCACCTTGCTTGTCATGCTAAGCAGAACCGGTTTCGCTATGAGGGACGCACCTGCCGAGTTCGCACCCTTTTCATCCAAGTCCTTAGCACTGTCACCGATGAGCGGAGCCTGACGAGTCATCCACTTCGCAGCTGGGCTGCATTTTGTTATGAGCGGTATTGACATGTCATGGACGACGATGTTGCGCACCGCGTTGAAAACTTTCTACAAGAACACATTCAAGGATGGACTATACGAAGGCGGTCTCGGCTTTGGATAGGGTTACGTTCACCGTCGCGAAGACTGTCGCTGAAACAGTGCAGCTTTTTATACACATTGAAATGTAATGCCTTCACTCACGATTCAATATTCTTCAAGAACGAAGAATGCTTCCCATACATCCAATGGTGGACCATATCGTGTACGTGTCGGGGTATGTCCACTCTTATATTTTGTGTAACAATCTCGTACCGACAATAGTAACGTCGATGGACCAACTGTTATGCAACGCACTTTTTTATACCACAAAGCTGCGCTCTAGCTGCATGCACAAACGTCTTTCCTATCTCTTTTTGGCGATCAGTACTTCAGATTGTCTGATGAAAGTCATTGTATCGATTTTGCACTTAACAGTTACAAGGTCGTTGCACGCTCATGTATGATCCGTTCTTGCTTGATGAGTGAGAATAATACCTTCTCTCTGGAATGATTGCCTCTTTGTTCTACCACTTCATTTACGAGCTATGCCATTATGGATCGATGCTGAGAGCTGTGTTTCTTTAGGTCCAATGCCGGAGGTCTCGAAATACTGACTTTCACGTCGGTCACACCTGCAGTACTAGTGACCCATCTCAAGAATGTCTCATTGTGTTCTGCCCAATATCATATGGCAGAGAAAGTTTATTTTATCGGAATGTTGCGAGCGTTGTTGAAGTCCTTCGCATTTCGCATGTGATATTTTACTCCATTCTACGATAAGATAAGGATTACCTACGTATATATAGTTGTACCTACGAGTCGAGGACCTTTGCGCGTTTGCAAAGGGTTCCCTCAGGCTGCCTATATCATTTCGTCGTTCATCATTTGCGCAGTCGCGAAATTCCAACATATTTCCGCTGTAAACTTCAGTTTCCTGACTTCCACGAGGTTCAAGCAACTGTAATGTGTCGCAACGCAGGGAAAGGATCAGGTTTGAAAGACGTACCAAGTGGCCATTGTTCGTGTATGAAATCCAAGCTAACTTGAATAGAGTGTTTTTGCTAAGTGAACTATCAAGGATTTATTACTAACTTACGACTCACCGATTTTACATCAAACTTTAATGGCAATTGGAGCACGGAAGGAACAAGTAGACAATTCTTCAAGCTGTTTATCATTGGGCAAGATGAGGGCTGCCGTGTGATAATGTTGTGACAGTGAGAGTATGGATGACTCTGATGGACAACAGAGCCTGGACAGTAATCAATAATTGAACAACATCAAGTCACGTCGTCGAATGCTCATGTTCAGGTTGAGCAGCGTTCGAGTCGTTGGGATATTTTCCTCATTAACTTAGTTTCATTTGATTTAGTACTTGGAGCTTGGGCATTTTATAGACTTCATCATGTGGGCGTCTTACATCGTGAAAATCGTAAAAGTCCCTTAGCAAAAACACTCTAATCTGACTAAATTCGGTTCCGACGAGTATCGCAACTTAACATTTTGATAGTGTGATATGAGAATAACGGACATCCACTGGCATAATGGCATCAAAATATTCCTGCAAGGCTGTCCTCACTCGCTGCCATGTTTTTTAAGATATCTCTAGCTTCTCTGGCGGGTCTTGATATAGTGGGGCGTTCATTCGCGGCACTTTCTTTGACCTTCAGAGCCACATTGCGTAAGAGCCCCAGTTTGGCGAACAGCGTGTCCACTGGGTCTGGAAAGTCACCCGAATCCGAATCCGGAGACAGAACTGCAAGGATAGTTTGCGATGCTAGCGTTGATGGGGGAGTTCCAGAGACCAAGTATGCACTAGTGAAGGTGCTCAACACGCTCAGCTGGGTAAAAGAGTTCTTTCACTTACTTTACAATTGGCTTCAGTGATTGTGGATTTGCCGACAAGGAGGCCACCAACGATGCCGTTGCCTGAACGTGATGATCTAAGAGACCCATTAACATAAGCACAATGCAGATCCCAGTCCTCATGCAAACTGACCCTCGTGCGTTTCCCGGAATGCGTCGTTGATAAGTTCAATGCACGATTCTCTAGCCTTATCTCCTATACCACCGTGCGTGGAAGAACTTTTCGCGACATTCGATAAAGCAAGGATGAAGCTGGCGGCAATCTCCTCCTCGCTAGATCTTGCACCAGTGATGAGTTCCGCAACGACAGGATCCACCCTTGGCTGGCTGCGCATGAGAATACCCAAAGCGTCTGCTGCGCGAGTTCGCACGACAGCAGATGATGCATCGCTGAGCGCTTTGATAAACGTGCGCTGAAGTTGAGGGAAGAATGGTTTAACATGACTAGGAATTATCTCGAGCATGGAGGCTAGTGCGCTGAGGATGGCAGTCTTCACACCAGGGGGATATGCAGTGGCTTGAGTTGCAACTCGGATCAGGGGCCCAGTGAAAGGCACCACGAAAGGTTTGATAGCAGACTCCGCTGTCCGTTCCACCAAGTCTCCAATAGCGTAGGCTGCATTTTCGCGCTGCTCGTTACTGCCAGTCGTGAGACCAGCAATAATAATGGTCACAGTGGGTGCTACACCCTTTGGCAGGCTGAAACCAGGAACATATCGGCCAGGTGCGCCGGTGCTCTCGATTGTCCGACGCAGTGGGACTACGAGGGGCTCCAGCTCATCCTTGGGCACAGACTTAACGAATGTATCAAATGCCCGCCAAGCTGCGGTGTGGATGGGAACCACTTGATCATCAAAGAGAGAAACAAGTTGTCGGACCCAATCCACGCGGTACAACGAGGAATCGAGGTCAGACTCTTCGCAGAACATTGCAAAAAGACTGCAGGAGCTAATACGCCGTTTGGGCGCCTCACTTTTGGCCCTGCAGAAGAGTTTTTTTAATATACGTTCAGCCTGCATAGCGGAGACAACTGACCATCCAAGAAGGAGTAGCATTAATGTATTCAACCCTTCTGGGTCTTCTATTGAGGCCAAAAGTGCGCGCAGAGCCTCGTCAATAGCACTTCGTAGTTCATCATCTTCGTCATCTTCCAAGACCTTGACTAATGCGCCAAGAATAACATTCAGGCGCTTGCTCAAGGCATTACCAGCAACGGTGACAAGAGACGCAAGAGCTCTAGCATTGAAAACCGTCATAGGTGTAGAGATCAGGGTTGGTATGAGAACTGGGAACACCGTAGATGCGCGAACCTTCAACTTGTTAAGCACCTCTGGGTTCAAAAAACCGAAGTAAACCATACATACCGACATGACCTCCCTCAGGGCTTGAAGTGCAGTATCTGAGCTCGCACCTGGCTGACGCAAAGCCTCCAACAACGTGGGGATTGTCTGGTCAATCGCTTTCGCGCCGAGATGCTCTTGAAGCACATCAAATGCCTTCGCGGCTGCTGAACGTACTGTAGCGTCATCATCAACCAGAGAGGCGCGAACCATGTTGATGATCTCATTTTCATGACCTTCACGTTGTGCATCGGATGTATTCTCTCTACACGTCGTGAGATTATACAAAAGGAGAGTGAAGAAGGCAACTTACATTACGTCGCACAGCATCAGGCAAATACCTTCACGAGTACGTGTATCATGAGAACGTGACTTGGCATGAAGAATCGTGAAAATTTCTCCGAGAACTTTCTCGCCAGATTTGCGACTTAGTTCTGTCGTGGTACGAGTAGCAGTCTTCAATAAAGAGTGAATAAAGAAATGCCCGATTGTGCAGTATGAACTTACCTCTTGCTGCTCGAACTCCTGACCGAAATAGAGTTTCACCAACTGACCAATGAGCTCCGGAAGAATTTCGCGAACTATGTCGACATCGTCAATTCCGCCCAACTAATACGTCCATATTACTCACTAGTGCGAGGTGTGTTGTGCACAAGTGCCTTCCAGATGTGAATGGAAGACTGACGAACAACATTGACGGCATCTTGTCTTGCAAGGTATAATGCCGATAAAATACGGTCACGCCGTTCTTCTCCAAGAACCTCTGTGAGAGCGCGGCGAGAGGATTCAGCAGTCGCAGCTTCAGCAACCTCTTCCTCGTCTCCAACTTCAGCCTTTCCACTAATACCTGATACCTTGAATAACAGTTCCCCGACAAGGGTGATTGAAGATTGCTAACAACCCGTACTTCAACTCCTGTAGAAACATGCTGTAAAAAAAAGTACTCACCCTAATGCGCCAGCCGGGGTCGAACATACCCTGCTCCAATTCAGGTAAGAGCAAGTCAATCGCTTTGGTGGAGTAATTGGTAACAATCATCCGCCCTGCTCGCATGGCAGCTTCCCTGACGTACTCTTCCGTATCAGACAGTCCGCTTAAAATGGGAGATATGATTTTCGGTAAATGTGGTTGGAATCGCGCACCGAATGTCGCAGGTAGATAGACGAGGAGAGACATGAAACCTTCCCTGACTGTACTTCGCGGGGACTGAGCGTTCGCGATTATGTCAGGGAGAAGACCCTCAAGTCGCTCCATGCCGAGTCCGGACAGCACTTCGCTGAGACCCTGAGCTGCACCTTGTCGATCAACACCCGAGGTGTCGGTCTTAAGTGTTCTCAAAAGTCCGGGAACAACATCGGGGAAGTGCGCTTCTCCGAGACGTTCAACAAGCGTCCCGAGCGCCTTGGCAGCAGTGGCGCGTGCCTCAGGCACGGGATCAACCAGGACGACATGCACCAATGGCAGGAGTGAAGACAAGTATGGAACGAAATCCTTGGAGTCTGTCAAAGATGCTAGATTTCCAACAATTTGAGCGGCTCTCTTCTTGCCCTCTGTCCCTCGTTCCCTCAATCCACGTTCGATAATGGGTATCACCTGCAAATTTATAAGCTACGACAACATCAACTTGAAGCAGCAGCTTACCAGCGCCAGTGAAGAGTGGTCGATGTAATGCATGAATGATGTCTTAAGGAGAGCTGACAAGGCATTTGTGGTCTTCGCGGGATCCACGAGCGCCTTCAGGAGCGTTGGAACAAGAGCTTGGATTTCGGGGTTGTTGATAACTTCTCCAAACTGTTTCAAACTCTTGTTGGCTGCAGTTTTCACCTGAGCATGCGTATCTGTCAGAACGCCAGTAAGGCGCGGAATAACGATGGGCAGTGATAGCGATAGTTGTCGTGGCGAGCAGTAGGCCATCATTCCCATCAATTCAATGGAACCCTTTTTGGATCTCCATTGTTTCTCGTCCAAGCCAGACAGTAAGGAAGGTAGAATGAGCTTGACACCGTATCCGGACATATTGCCCATGATTACCCTTGCTGCATCCTGAGCAGCCTCGCGTACGTCTGCTGTCGAGTCACCGAAGGCAGTCAGCAGAATAGGGAGGATAAATGTGATGTAGGGCTCAAATAGTCGTCCGAGTGTATTCGACAAAGTTTCGAAAGCAAACATTGCGCCTTGACGCGCTTCAAAACTCTTCTTATCTTCAGCAGCTGTCCGGAGGCAGTTGATGACGTCGTATTCTTTCATAGCACCTACTCCTAGACCTTTGATAGTACCTGCAAGGCCATAGGCAGCTCCACGTCGACTGGCATATTTTGATCCATTGAAGAGTTCCCCGAACAAGTGGTCAACAAGGTTGCGAACACCCGGGCCCATGAGCTTCACTAGGGGGACGAGACAGTCTGAAACAGCGATCTGAACTTGTTCTGCTGGAATTTTGAGTGCTTCGACCAATCGATCCACGATGCTGGGAATACGTGAGTCCGAGCCATCGAGATGCCTGGCGACGCGTCCGAACAGGATAACAATGGCCTCCTTGATCTGATCTCCAGCTTCGTTCGCAGGGCCTGAACCAGCGAGACGTCCTTCAAACGTCGAGAGTAGTCCCGCAAGCCGTTTCGAACCATGAAGGTCAATGACGGCTGTTCCAGCCCGAAGCATGCCACGGCGCACATCAGGTGATCTGTCACCTAATGGTTCGTCATTAACCAAGAATACGAAGAAAGGTTCGATCTGGTCCTCTGTGAACGATGGGGAAAGGTGCTCAAATGCAAGGGCGATTGCCGCCCGAGTAGCCCAGGGATCAGAGCGATCGAGACTGGAAGCAATAACTATGCCCTGGATAGCAAATTAGCATTAAGACAAAGAGTACACATCATGACACTAACGTATTTATCAAACTCGGGTGCAAGTATCTTGGCCTTTTGTACTGGTAAGAGTTGAGTAGACATAAAGGGTGAGGAGTCACACCTTCTCCCGATAAAACCCTTGCAGAGCAATCACGGTGGGTGCACTCTTCCCAGGCCAATAAAGCACAGCGTCCGCGATTGCTGATGCAGTACTTGTTCGCACATATGCATTGTTGTGCTCTGGCAGTCACATTAGGACACGAGGCTCGGAAATATGAGCTGCGTACCCAAATAATTCACGAGCTTCTCGAAGAAATCTTCTGGTACGTCCAAACCGTTGTCTTCCCACACATGGTGAGCGAGACGAGCGTTCTGCTCATCATCATCGTGGCAGGCTATCCAAAGTTGCGGAGACCAATCAAGATCAGTTAAGTCGAATGGCTAGGAAAATAGTAAGCAGAAGTATACACAAATATTAACTAATCAATACTGACCTGGATGGCCTGGAGGCAAGCATTCCTGACATAGACCTCTTGTAATAGCGTACCATCGATGAGCACATCAACCTCATCGCGGGTGGCATTCGACTGCACAGCCTCTCCGAGGTCGATGAGAACAGACGAAGCTTCCTTGCTAAGTCGCGGCTGATACCTGATGACGTGCAGGACGTGGTCCATCGTTGTTTTGCGGGGAAATGCCACATCCGAAACTACAATGAGGAATATTAGAAATAATCAACCCTTGCGTCAAAGACGAACATTCGCTGCAGTGAAATTTAATGATGTCAAGCACGAGAGTGATTTGCTCAAGCGCGTCATCGCCACTGTCTTCCCCGAGGTCTATACCACCCTTCAGCAATACCTGAGCAAGAAGTGGGGATGCATAGGAAAAGGTTGCGGCATCAAATGGAGCTTGTTCCGATAGCGATCGCAAGCGATACAGGACGCGTAGTACAAGGGCTAGAGAATTGTCAGTACCCAATTTGTTGTCCCAATACAAGAAACCCACAGCTGAGTGCTTCAGCCCGTAGTTCCGCCGGTACTGACACAATCCCAAGGCTTCGCAACGTCGCCACACCAATCCATTTGCGGAGCGTGTCCAAACGCGCTGAACAGCACTTTGAGAGGTCCTAGCACTGAGAAGTAAGTGCAAAATGCACGGAAGATACACGCGCGAACCGACCAAATAAGCTTCAAATGCTTGCGACCCGACAAGCCTTGACCCCCGACCCATAGCTCCTTCCAACAAGAGCGACACAATGAAGGAAACGTACATCCGCAATTCGGGGACATCAACAGCCGCCAAACTCTGAACATACGAGAGTCCCCTTTGCAGATTGAGTTTGATAGTGGCAACTCGTTGCCGCACGATTGCTTCCTTGTCCAACTGTGCTTGGAGGAGAGCTTGCGCTTGCTTCGACAGCGCAGCTGTTGCAGCACCCTTCTTGTTCGCTAACGATTTACGAAGTTCGGCTTCCCATCGTGCAATATCAGCGTCTTTTCCTTTCTTAGGACCCTCCTCTGCTTTCTGAGAGGAGAGAACTGTCATGGGATATAATTAATGCGACGTAGCTTTTGTGACTCATTGACTCACCATCAACGTATGTCGTGCCTTCTGGTGTGTCCCAGATACCAAATTCAGCCTCGGACAGTGCATTGATAGTCGAAGAATCAATGTCGGCACGTAACTGATCAATAACCTTTGGTAAGACAACCTCGGGACAGACGAAGGCCAATGAGCTCATTGCGCGATAGCTCGCGTGCCCAAATCCAAACTTTAATGCACAAATAAGTATCAACGCCTTAAGAAGCTACCGAAATACAAGAACCTTTGGGTCAAGGGTAGATGCCGTCAACAGGTTGGTCATTGCCTGATCAATACGCCGGGAAACCAAATTATGGGGGTCTACGCCAGCCTTCTGGCACAATTCAATCCACAGCAGTCGGGATGGAGGACCTAGTGCATTGTAGAATCGTCACGGGAATCGAGAAAGTAACGAGAAAGCTCACAGATGGTGGAGTGGTGCGCCAGTACAATGAAGTCTACTAGTTGATCATCGTTTTCTCCTGTAGCCGCCTCTTTGTTGCCACAGCATAGCATCAGTGCTGCATACCTTCGCTGCATGTCCACAACAGGTTTTTCAACCTCCTCTCTGACTGGCGTGCTATTGATGGACTTCTCTTTGATCAAAGAGGCTGTCAGTGCTTCACGTAGTATTAGACTAACAAGCTGTCGCAGTGACGCGATAGCGTTTTCAATAGTCTGAGTCGCTATTCTACGGCCTTCAGATGACTGTGAGTGGATGGCGAGGTGGACAAGAACGGAACCGATTTGTAACCTTGAGCAGACGTCAGAACGGAAGAAAGCGAGTAAGATAATTATGTTCACCGCAGCTGCTCATTTTTATCTAGTTCATTCTTCATGCGGAAAAGAGAAAGGTTCACAGCACGTAAGAGCCACATCTCCTCTTCTGCGTCAGTCAGTTTTTGGTATATCTTATTGGAGATTAGGAATGACGGCCTGGCTTGTGTGCCAGTGAGAACTTCGATGGATGTATTTCGGGACACAATATCAGCTGAAAGAAATGAGGACAAAATGCAACGTCTACCGGAGATGATCAACATACCGAACTTTCCTGTCTTTGCTAGTGGGCCAAGGAGTAGAGTAAGGGCGACATATCCCTCTAACGGACCAATCGACGCCGTCAGAGGATTCGTGGTCACGGACTTCAAGAGCGCCTCAAGAGCGCTTATTATCTCCGTTGAGAACGCGAGGGCTGCGTCAGTGTCCAATGTGTCAACGTTCCAGAGAGTCGACCCAATCATAGATATAAAAGCCCTCCTTATCACAGGTTTCGGGTTTGACATCTCCTTCGCAATGATAGTCGAAATGTCTGCAGGAACCTGCATATCCCCCTTGAGCATGTAAGTAAGATTCGTAGCCATGATTGACGCCAGCATCCCAACAGCAGGATCATTCGTCTCCTTCACAAGCAGTTGAGGCACTGTCTGTACTATAGTGCCCGAAACTTCGGCACTTGGCGGTATGGTGGCGAGCATTGCATAAAGCGTAAGACGATGCTCCGGGCCAGTTGTTTTCCCAGTCTTGGGGAGTGCCAAGACATCCGTGAGGGCTGCATTGACGTTGGTGGACCCAACGTCCTTGACGATCAAGACCTTGAAAACCCCCGTGGCATTCGTGCGCACGATGGGGTTATTAGACTTGGCAGAATTGAGGGAGGCAGTGAGGAGTTTTTTGAAAGTGGGTGAGTCGAGGGTGTGAGAGTAGGCGAGTAGGAAATCTGCGATGACTGCAAGCAGTTCGTCAGAGGGCGGCGATGAGGATGTACTTACGTACCACTTAGTGAATGCTCTGGTGATCGTAAGAGGGCTTTCTCCATAGTTGGTAACACAGTTGCTGTTAGATCGCTAGAGGTTACACAAGTCCTTATGAAATCATGGAGTGCACTCTGCCGTATTGAACTTTGAGAATTGGTAATAACAGCATAAAAGTAACCAGGCTTACAGAACAGTGCGATGGAACGGGCGTTTTTGACATCATGATGCAAGTAGCGTAAAGATCGAGAATATCATTCTGCATTACGATCAGCAGGTAACAAACACCTGGACAGTGATGGTTATGATACCTTGATTGCAGGGGGGAGTTGTGTAAGCGAGTCGTCCTCCACATTCTTCAGGCGGAGTGTCACATCCACAGCAGTACTCAGCAACGAAATTTGTACAAGGGATGTTTGACTAGTCTTTGCTTGTGCAATGAGGGTCGACATGAGAGTGGGGAGCCCTCTCGGTGCAGAGCGAAGGGCTCTGCGCGTACGAACGAGCGCACTTTTCTGCATTGTTGGTTTTGTTCGCGTAGAGCGGTTAAGTTGCATATCAAAAAGTGTGGCAAAGATCTGGACGAGGACTTTCCACACAGAGGAAGACGTGAAGCCAGGGGACGATCGCAGACATGTCACATAAAGGCCACAAGTCCAGCTCAATAGAACGAATATATCTGCAGGGGCGTATGTGCTAATACGCCATGATCATCAGTCGCCATCCGGAGGTGAGAGTAGGAAACAGACCCTGGTGAACCATGCTTAGCTATCAGGGACACTTCGTGAGCAAGCCACCCCAAAACTTGCTCTGTGACTCCCATCTTTTGGTCAATTGTCTCATCCTTCTCGATCATCATCATTCCTACTTGCTCGACGGCATCGCGGGAGGCGGAATCCACGTATCGGGGATATGTTTGAGTCAGGAGCTGGAAAACATCCATGGTCTGCCTTAGACTCAATCCTTGAAAACAAACTGAAATTACAATGTTGCGCGACTACTATAAGGTTCAGTACATGCCTCCGTCTGTCGCAAGCCACAACAGCTCTTCCTGTAAGAACTGCAGGCGAATTCTGGTACTGCTGGTTAAAAGTTTCATCTGGGCAACTTGTATGGCCTTTTGCCAGTCCTCCTGTACGAGATCTCGGGTCCATGATTGTTCGCTCTTATCCTCATCATCCATGTCGTTTGACGAGATTGCTGAGATCAACCACGACTCGATATCGGTTTTACCTAAGGACTTGGACAACTTGGATCGGCCTTGTCTCGCCTTGAGCTTTGATAATGATGTTTTGCGAGGCAGGATGAAAGTGCACTTACGTAATGATCACTTGCTTCTATGTACAAAGTTTGCAGTCACGTGAGGATAAATCCACGATCAGACTTAACCGAAAATAGTTGACGTTTCATAAAATAAAATGTTATTTTGTCGCACACTAGCTCAATTAGACCCTAGATTCGAAGCGTAGAAGTTAGCCCTGGAGCGAAATGGAGAACCACGCTTATATGTAAAAGGGAGGCTTGACATTTCCTGTGGCTTGATCTCTGACCACATCCACCCGTCGTTCCTTTGCAAACTGTCGCTCCTCCAGTCAGGCTTGTGTCGCGTCGAACCTTTACTATCGATTTATCGAGTGGCCAAGTCATCGTATCAAACTACTACACCTTCCTAATCCAGCAAAAGAGTAATATCTTCTCGTATGTAAATTCCACTTGCGTTTACGACCCTCTGAGCCATGCCTTCTTCGCTTACCCGCACGTTGCAGGTAATTACCTCTCGTGCGCTTGTGTCAGTTCATTATCACCTTGTGCTCTTACCCTTGTACAACGGCCATTTTACATCTGGTGAGTTCATACCACCTTTCCGAGCTGCCACCGTAACTGAATCGCTGGTTCAGTAGAACCTCATTGAAGTGCTTGATCCATGCCTTTCACGCACGACCCAAGTTCCACAGATACTTTTGTCTCAAGTTCCACCGACACTTTTGTCTATCCCACTGAGACGGCCCTTGATAACTTCCCTGCTCCGACCGATGGACATGTCGCAGCCGTAGCCGTGACAGTCGGCGTCGTCGGTATCTTCCTATTCGGGCTTATTACATGGCTTCTCCTACGTCTGCGTCAGAGACCAGCTGATGCGACTCCCTCCAACATGCGGCGAGTTCTCGCATCAACAGATCACACTCGACCTTCGACTGAGTCCAAGTTCAGTTTCAGTAAGTTTCCTTCCCTTCAAAAAGAACGTGCAATTCTTATGGACTTAGTTTCGGTTCGTAGACCATCACGAGTAGATCTCCGGCAGGATGATGGTTCTTGGGATTTTTCGGATCCAGATCCGAAGCACGGTTTCGTGTCCCCCGTTCGGAAGTGTCAGCTCCCACCGCTATGCACCCTGCCGCGCTCCAATCGATCCAGCGTATACAAGGGCGAGTTATCTCCGAGAAGTTTAGTAGACTCTGATCTCGAGACTCCCCCGCCTGTGTACAGCCGAGACGGATCCAGCTGGCCAGTGTATACACCCCCAAAATACCACCTACCCCGTCTAAATGTGTAGCGTGCTAGCCTTTGCAGTCAGCGTCAGCTACCTCATACCACCAGCTTGCCGTTATCCCTCGTTTATTACTTTCAGTATTACATGTTACTATATTTCAGCCGTCTTCCTCCGAGGAGCACTTGTTTGCGATATTGTTTAGCTGATTCCAAGTAAACTGCTGTGGACTATACGGAGATCAAATCTCGACGTCCTATGTATAGCCACCCTTGTACTTGTGGTTAATAACGATGATTTGCGTTTTCTAAGTTCTTGCTGGATAAGATCCTATGCGATCACCGTGCCATCAACTTGGCTTTCATCACACCAAAATGTCAAGCCTCGGCCCTCGGGGATGTCATCATATCATTTCGGGCATCTTTATGTAAGTACATGGAACTGCGGGACCGATAAATTGTCTCATCGGATCCTAACTCCGCCGCGTGATGAAATTATTTATGTTAAGTTATTAGAGAAGGAATGCAAGAAGCAAAGAGCAAAGAGAGCAGTGCGTTGACAACACAAGAGCACGCAGAACAAGAGTGACAAGCAAACACATAATGCAAGTCAAATAAAGAAGACAATCACATCGTCATCAGAGCCTGTCAACCAATCGTTTCGTGAGATGCGAGCCTTCTTCCCCGTCGTGTCAGGGGATTTAGAGACTAATGATAAATACCTATCATTGAGGTCAAGCGTCCAGCATGACGGCAACACGAACCGGCAGACGCTCGAGGGCACTTTGAAGAAGAGCCAACTTGAACGATGTGGGGCACCCGAGTAGTGTTCACGTCAATAAGACCATCGACTTTGGGATGAACGACCGCACTAACATCGAAATGCAAAGCAGGATCGTTTGTAAGAGCACAGTTGTGAAGAAGAGTGCTATTTAATTCAAGGGCCTAAAGTGTGCGTGAGTTACATACGTGCGTGCATACACCAACAACACCGTCTTGGCAGATCGTAGAAGTATGCACGAGCAAATTTAACGCCTCAGCAACGCCCGAACTCAATTGGCTGCGTGCGGCCATCTTTGCCTTGGCGCGAAACGTATGTATGCAATGAGTTCCTTTATCGCATCATGATGTTGTTGTTCTCATTCGTTGCGCCGTTGAATCTGCTGTAGTTCCTATCGGAATATTTCGGGCGTTGAGCCGCCGCGTTGTTGAAGTCCTTCGCATTTCGCAT
This sequence comes from Rhizopogon sp. AM-2018a, assembly GCA_002995095.1. NCBI lineage: Eukaryota > Fungi > Basidiomycota > Agaricomycetes > Boletales > Rhizopogonaceae > Rhizopogon > Rhizopogon sp. AM-2018a. The sequence goes on along the minus strand of PVYJ01005226.1, from coordinate 11,856 downwards.
GTGATATTTTAC
>PVYJ01005194.1:384-27070 GCA_002995095.1 Rhizopogon sp. AM-2018a | reverse complement strand
TTTTTTTTCCACCACCAATTTGGCGTCTGCACAAAGTTAGTGGTACATAAGTGAACTGCACCATAGGACGTTGTCAGGACATAGGGGTTTAGCTTATATAAGCGAACGTGGCATTGTTTAACGTGACTGTAGCTTGCTGCCAGTGTAGTCGCCAAACCTGCCTGCAGCCGTCATCACTTTCCTTATGGTACGACATGTCTTTATAGCTTTTGTATTTGAAGCTGCACACTAAAGGGACGAAGTCAGCACTCTTCAACTTCCAATCCCTGCTTCTGGTCATCTTGTTGATGATCTGCACTTGCACATACGTGCGCGCAGTTGCCCCACGACTGGTCGATAAAAACAAGGATGGGTACGTGTCTCCCAATACGAGAGTTCATGAATACTGAGAGAGCAAGCAGATTCCTCGGACTGTTCTTCATGTCTGCACGGATAGGTGCGTTTTTATAAAGGCAGTTTCTTGTGAGCTTCCTCAAGAACGGTGTTCACACAGGAGAACGCTTGTCCCCATATGTTGCATTAGCATGCGTGGCCATGGCGGTGACGATGCTTGTCCAGTAATCATGTATGCGTTGACCTATTCGCCGTCCACTCGACTACCAATGTGCCTGTTCAGAACGACATGTTTGCATTTATGAACAGGCCTCATTCAGTGATGAAACTTTAAAATCCTTAATGGGCTCGGAGTGGGTGGCAAACGATAGGTATGGAAGAGGTCGAGAACAGTATCAATTTCATGAAGAATGCACACGAGCGCAGGCTTTAACAACGGAAGCTGACAATGAGTTGCGTAAACCCTCGTCAGTCCTTCAAGTCATCTTGTTAATCACCGTTTTGTCCCCGTTCCAAGTTTGGTTAGACTTCCAAATAGTCCCAAGGACTTTCGTGATTTCATCTCTTCGGTTCAAACGTTCAGCCTCAACCTGCATTCTTGTCCCTTTTTCTCAACATCCTTCCACTTTACTTTCCAATGATTTCAACTCCTTCCCATCGATGTTGAGTTTGACATGATTCTATGCTGTATTTTGCATCTGCGAGCTGGATGCAGCCACCCCTAGTCTCCGGCATTGCTGGATAAGTGACAGATAGCAGTGTTGGCAGTGGCTCATCGACATCAAGTGTGATGCTTGTTGGCGCATGAGACGTCGGCGATACTGCAGTTCCCAAGGTCAGCTTGGGTTTGATCATTTTCCAGAATCACCTCCATTTCTTGGACTTACAGATTCGCACTGACCTCATTTCAATTGCTTCTTAGGCCTCTTGACGAATTTTCTCCGCTTATCTATTGCGTACATACCAGTTGGATATGAACGTGAGTGAGAGACCCCGCTTTAGGTCTTTAGAGCCGCAATCCGCGTCTGGACGACAAATAGTGTGCTACCGCCCTACCCACAAATAAGTACTTCAAGTGCGTATTAGGTCATTTCGGGATCTTATATCCGTCCACAGTGGGTGCGGATATACCATAAGCCAGTTCTTATGGTGCATACAATAGGTATGGTATGGATGTCCCTACTTTTTCTGATGTAGAAGACTCCACAACATGCTCCTCGAAGTTGCCGTTCTTCTGCGATTATTGCCTCTTCTTAGGGTGATCTAGACTTGTGTATTCGTGGAACTTCCTTGTACAAGTGACAATAAGCTGTGCTGCCCTTGCAGTTATAAAGGAGCATTCCATTCTATGTCTGGTCTACCTACGCACTTCCCCTGATCATGGTCCCCTCAGCTGGTGTCCACCTTGCTATCTTCGCTGTGCTTCCTGTTTCGTTTATTGTCATCACTGCCCTCAGGCGGTTGAAAAGTCAAAATAGGCCTTCTCTTCCTCCTGGCCCCGCGCCGTTTCCACTATTGGGGAACATCTTAAGCATCGACACTAAGGAACCCTGGTTAACTTACACCGAATGGCGTGCCGTTTATGGTACGTATACATACAATTTGGTGGACGTGTGGTGCAGATAACTCTATCAGGGGATTTGATTTTCGCGCAGATTCTAGACCAGGAAGCGGTCATCATCAATTCCCAGCATGTTGCAGAAGCCTTACTGGACAAGCGTTCTCGGATTTACTCCGACCGACCATACCTAGCCACACGCGTGCCGTGAGTTCTTCCAGGTTTCTTCTATTCAATTATGTAGTCTAAAGCACAGATAGATTTGGGTGGTCGTTCGCATTTTTCCTTATGGGATATAATGATGAATGGCGTCTTAACCGACGACTCTTTCATCAGACCTTCCGTTCAGAATCTGCACTCAGATTTCGCCCAATGCAGGTCAGCCGAGCTCATGAGATGGTCCTCAACCTGATCAATGATCCTCAACGTTATTATTCCCACTTCACAACGTCAGTTACAGACGTTTAAATATCGAGTGATTGCTAACCAGTCCATAGTTTTTCGTCCTCTGTTGCGATGTCGGCTGTATATGGCTACCAGCCTAGTGCTCGTGGTGACCCTAGGGTTCGAGCCATGGAAAATGCACTAGATCTTGGTTTACGTGTGCTGACCCCCGAAAGAGCAGTGATCCTCAAAACTTTCCCCTTCTGTAAGCTCATTTGCTTGATGAGAAACGGTACACTCTGGTGACTTGTGGTATGCAGTACTGAAGCTACCCGACTGGTGTTGGGGATCCTCGATCAAACGCGACGCTCGAGTTTCGATCAATTGGATGACCGAAATGGTAAACGTTCCGTTTCGAACTGTGCAGCAGCAGATAGTGAGGATCTGTTTTTTTTCTTCTTCGTAACGAATATTCACTCCATGCTTTCCAAGGCCAACAACTCGCTCCCAAACCAGTCGTCAATGGTGGCAGAAAATTTACTACGGATGGAAAAGCAAGACAAGGCATTCCAACCAATATTTGAAAGTGCCTTGAAGGGCTCAGCAGCCAATGCTATTGTAGGCGAGTAACATTATCACAATGGGCATTAGGCTCTTGACCTATACACACTATGCAGGTGCCTATGAGACGGTCAGTGATATCCGAATTATTATGTCTGCCGCTGAACTTCTTTACAGACTTCTTCGTTCATGATGATTTTTCTTCTCGCCATGGTGCTGTATCCACATGTTCAAGAACGTGCACAAGCGGAGATCAACTCAGTGATCGGAAAGGAGCAGTTACCTACGTTTGATGACAGAGCTTCATTGCCCTATGTTGATGCAATTTTGCGGGAGGTTTTACGATGGGGACCCATCCTACCCCTTGGTGATATTCGTCACTAAAGCACCGGTGATCTCGTGTGACTGAAGATGACTTTATAGGAGTGCCACATGCTACGTCGAGTGAAGACTCATACAATGGTTACTTCATCCCAAAAGGTTTGTTATTTTTGTTCAGCTTATACAGGCCTATAACCTGAATACTCTGCACAGGAACGATCGTCATGTACAATACATGGTCAGTTGGATTACACTGAGCCTTTCCGGCTACTGACTTGGCTTAGGGCCATCTCACGCGATGAAAAGCGGTACCCAGATGCAGCTCGTTTTATGCCGGAGAGGTTTCTCGACACCAACGGCAAGTTGACGGGAGATGACCCTGCACAATACGCTTTTGGTCTAGGCCGGCGTATATGTCCAGGTGGGTTGAATTTTACTGGTGCAGCCGAGTACCATGTGACGAGCTAAGACACACTTTAATCAGGCCGGTACACTGCTGATGCTTCTATGTGGTCCGGTGTTGTGACCATGTTGGCCACGCTGGACATTTCTTCCGCCAAAGATGACCAGGGTAAAGTGATTAACTTCACCCCGGAGTTCACGACAGGACTCACTCGGTGCTTGGTTTTCCTGATGAGTCATTTCGTGCTCCTGTCACTAATTTGATCACTTTTAGCCGCCCTGTTAACTTCCCGTGCAGCATTTCGGCACGTTCTCATGTTCATTCCGAACTTATGGACGCGTTGCGAACTGTTGAGTAATGCATGGACGAAGAGTTTGAAAAGCTATTATCTCGAGGAAATGTCAATACTTTCATAAACCGATCAAACCCTTCAGACGATACCTCATCTTGGTCTTTCCTTCTGTACTAGTCAAGTACCCCCATAGATCTCAGATCCTTAGCTGTCTTTGGTCTCTTTGACGATCTTCTTTTGCCACCTCTCTGTTCCTCCTATGCTTGATGCCTGGTGCATGCAGCAGACATTTATATACTACCCTTTCTAGTGAATGATTGTGTGGTGCACTGGTGATATATCGCGATACGAGTGAAAAGACGATCTATTCGACTTTACTTGATCTAAAATATTAGTACTACGCTAATAGAAAGTAACCGGACCGTTAAGTACCTGTGCACGATAAGTCCATGGTCTGTCTTACAAACCATTACTTGAGCGGAAGCTCCGATTTGCGCTCGCATCTTATCCCGGTCCGATGGCAAGTTCCAATTCCCACAGATTGGACTAGAAAGTACTTATGCTTGAGTTAGGTGTGCACACATCTTCGCCAACTTTGTCTCACTGGCTCCCATGGTTAACAGTCACGGAATATTTCACTCTAAGTTATCGCACCCTGCGCACGCCTGAGTATTCGCTGATGGACCGGGCTTAAAGCCAGCGCTAAGTAAAATATAGGTATACCAAAAATACATATGTTCATGCCGTCATGCCGTCATGCCGAGTGACAAACCATCATGTTTTTACGCCAAAAAAAGTGACAGTCAATATAATAAAGTTAAATAAGCATGCACCCTTTGTACGACGTCAACAAACTCAACCCTGCGGTGTCGGTCGTGTGGTGGCTTAGATTCCTAACGTAGGCTTTCTTAAAAATTTCCATCATGTCGCTATCAGATGTCTCAGACCTGACTGAATTGTCTTCCGACGAGGACGACATCTCGCCATCCAAAACCACGAGGACAACAGGATCAAAGAAAATTACGAAAGAATACAAGATTTCGGGTGTCCTGCGCCCGCCACGAACCACGTCGTATACAGCCAAGTCACTGTACGGTGAGCCGAGTGGCTTACCAGCAATTCTTGTTGTGCATTTACGCTTCTTGCAGACCAAATCATCGACAATGTGATTGACCTCGATCCAGAATATCAACGTGGTAAGTTTCTTGCCCTGAAAGTACCTTCAATCATGGCTCTTATTACCAAGCTATTCTCGCGACATTTCCTGATGTTCAATCTTATTCACAGATGTTGTATGGCCAGAGCTAAAGCAGTCTGGTCTTATTGACTCAATGCTGCGAAACTACTACATTCCGCCAATAATATTTGGCAAGTCCACTTACTCCTGCCAGTCCATTCATAACTGATATAGAGGGCAAATAGCCGTATCGACAGCCGATGACGGCAGTGAACTGCGAACTTGCATCGATGGGAAGCAGAGGCTGACTTCAATTCAGAGGTACTCACTATGACTGCATGAGAGTAATTCATATTGACAACAGCATGAACTTCGATTTAGGTTTGTCGATGGACAGGTTTGTCGCATTATCACCCGCTTTGTTTTCCTCTCTCTAAAATTTGATTTACCAGATACCACGTTAGTCCATACATACACCTTTTTGCAGGATATGCTCACTCAATTTTTGGGATTCCATCATCACAGATAAAGATTCGTACGTCTCTCCAGATCTTATTTACTAACCATCGTTCAATACTGTGCAGGTTCACAAATGAAAGGCTTTGGTACAAAGCAAGTGCTACCAGTGCGAGGCGAAAGCTCCTCCCCAAACACCTTATCAATCAATTTGCGAACAAGCAGATAGTATGCATCGAGTACAGCAACCTCTCTGGAGATCAGGAGCGTGAGATTTTCCAGGTAGGTGCTAGAGCCTTATCATCTCGTACTACTAGCTTACTGGATGATTAAGAGAGTGCAACTAGGCGTTGCGCTTACTCCCGCAGGTCAGCATTACTTCTTGCATCATTTGCGCGGTAATTGACGCACGTGTTTGCAGAACGCATGCAAGCAATTGTTGGCCCTTGGCCCACGGTCATTCGGGAGATTCAAAGCCAAGTACTTGGCGAAGACGGATTTCAGGGTTACCTTGATTGGGGTCACGCACGAGGACGCGATTTCCAGTGTCTGGCATCTATAGGCTTTCTCATTGAGCACCATCCCAAGGCCATTTTTCCCGGCGCCCCGACACTTGAAAAATGGCTCTTGAAGAACGAACCTGTCTCTCCGAAGCTTCGCGATGACTTACTAGACACATTTCGAGTCTTCCTTATTCTTGCTCGGGACAAGAAGTACAGTGTCTCACTCAACATGCCCTCCCGTGTTTCTCCCATAGAATTTGTGATGATCGGCGTCCTAATCTACATCTTCCGAGATCGGCTGTCCCTTACTCAACTCTCATCCGCCATTGAAAAGATGCGAAAGGACGTACGTGACGCACACCAAGATATTCGGGCAAACAGCAGAATCACCAACCATATGTTCTTATTCATGAGTAAAAAGCTCAAGATATCCGAACTACGATCTGATGGGAAAGGTGACAAACAGACTGCCGGAAAATCTGCAAAAACCAACAAAAGGAAAAGACCCGCAGCATACGATGATGACAGTGATGAAGAAGAGAAGGAATACAGACAACCTCGCAAAGGAACTGTACCAAAGGCGCAACTGGCTACATCTTCGAGTGAGCCGTTTTATGGAAATGTTGCCAAGAAAAAGATTGACTGATTATTTACATGTAGCTTCAAAGTTGAGCTCAAAGCCTTCAGGATCTGCTTCTCAGAAAAAGCTAGCTGGCCCCAAGTCAAATCCTGTGGCAACGAAATTACCAGCTGCTGTGTCAAAGCAGAAGAAAGCTTTGCTAGATCCTCGGCCACCTGTTGAGAGGACATCCGAAGTTGCAGTGACTGCAAAAGCACCACCTCCAAAGCCTGCTCCTCCCACGACATTAACCAGGCCATTGCCACCTTCCACGCAACTACCTTCCACGGAACCACCTTCCCCTGCATATATCGCCGGTGCTAAGTCTGAAGTGCAGCTTTCTCCCGTGGTGAAGTCAGAACCACGTGTCGCTTCCCTGTACCCTTCTCCGGCGAGTCTATCATCTAGCGCACCAGCAGCTGATAGACTTGGTCCTATTCGGGCTGCGAAAGAGGCTATTCGATCAAACTCAGGATCTCAGGTCCAGTCTCCTGTTGTTCCTGATGTCGAGCACCAAAGCGCAGGCTCTGCATCAAGCTTTGACGTGCATGGCCCCTTGGTTATGCATGATCCCCGGGGTTCAGGGCCATCTATATTGGCTGCTACTGTTCCGCCACAGCAAAACCCGATTCCCCTGCCTAGTATGGGGCCACAATTTCAAATAAACACTTCAGACATCGAGGCCCTTTTGCGTGCGCATGGATTCATGGCACCTCAAACACAACAAATTCCTCCTGCAGCACTGCCAGAGCAGAGTATGGCAGCTGTGCAGTCAGGCTTGAATATCTTGAATGGGGTTAACACGTCTGCTCCTGGTTCTTCAGCCCTCTTGCCTTCGCAGTCCATGCTCGGTGCTTCTGTCAATGGTGCTGGCCTTACAGTTCAGTCGGTTCCAACCCCGCAGTATCCCATAGCAGTCTCGCAAGCTCCGTTGTACCTGCCTCACCCACAAAGTGGGTTGCCAAATGGGATTCACCCTGCTCCGCATCATTCAATTCCGCCTCGGCCGCCATCGACTGTAGTAACACCGATCAACACGGTGCCGCGCTTAGATTCCAGAACAAATCAGCCGCCGCCGTATTCCGCGTCCTCGACTGGATCGTTCAAGGATGACCGACGGCATGGTGACTACGAACGACGCGGTTATTCCCGAGGCGGTGGGCCTTATGAGAAAGATTATCGACGCTATGATTCCAATGACCGGCGATCTTCGGGGTATGACAATCGCAAAGTGAGGGATAGTGGGTGGGATCAGAAAGGGGGAAGTTGGAGGAAGGCATAAGCGAACGGGCAGTTGAATGGCAGTAACTGTGACCCAAGGTGGGTAATGAGTCCAGTGTCCTTGTGCTTATTTTAATGAGTTCCGGGCGTTAATTAGTAAGGCGCTAGCCGATCATTTCCGTGTTCTTCGAAGGCCCCCATCAGCGCCATGCCCTATCCACGTCCTTGATAATTCATCTTGTCACATACTTCTGAACTGCACTTCAGCGCCGGCTGGTTTCCCATTCATTATACCTATCCACCCGGTTTATAATAGACACCATAAAGCACGACGTTTTGGCAATCGCGTACATAAAGCTAATATGCATCCCGTAGCTGTATTGCGAGTATTCTAATCATATAGTATGCATTTGAAACAGCAACGTTCAGCACTTGGTAAGTAAATAGAATGTTCCCGCACGCCCACGAGGCCGGTTTGGTCGATGCTTGATCAGCAGACAACAATCATGAACCAGGGCAAAGCCGTAATAGCTCCCAGCAAGAAAACATGAGGACCAGCTTCGCGAGCGCTATTTGAACCCTTTGCCCCATCCGCTACCCAGTCACGCCATGCGGCCTGCATCTCAAGGATGAACGCCTGACCTTCTGGGCTGTCAGAACCCTGCGCGCCATAGGCGTATGGATCCGCAACAGGTGTGAGCCATCCTTCTGATGTAAAGTGGAGCATGCCAGGTGTGCTCGTATCCGTTGCAGGAGGCGCGCTGGACGTTGTACTTTGGGCTGGCGATGGCCCAGTAGTGGTGATGGAGATAGTAGTGCCAGCGGGAGCTGAGAGGGCTTTGCGAGACTGTTCGGCGAGGGGGAGGTATGTGTGGACATTCCGGAGGAGTGACAGCCGATAGACCGTGCTCGCCAGCAAAGCCGTTGATGAGGAGTCGTAGAACGTGGAACTATTGTCGGCGTAGTTGTAGAATAATCCGTTAGAATTCTGATCCGGCAAATTAGGAATAGTTCGATCGAAGACTTTTCAGATTAGACGCACAATGAGGGAATACATTCCTCCGTGAATCTCGCGCACCCAATTGGTAAGGTCAGTTTGCTGGCTTTCGAACGAATTCGCGTATTGGGAACGTTGAATAGTCGCAAGGACCCGTATCATACCGGCCGCCGCCCATGCGTTACCTGTGGATGAACAATGCGGAATGCTCATTTGATGCCAAAGGGGATGCACACACCTGTCGACCAGTGTCCATTGTCATTTCCTGTCCGACCGAGTTGTATATGCTTCCATAGATTGCCAGCCGTTGTGTCCAGAAGATATTTGCGGTATAAGCTGATCTGTGTATAAGCTTCGTTGAGAATTGTCTCGTTTTGCATCAGAACCCCATAATACGCTAAAAAGGGGGGGACCATGTAGACAAAATCACTCCTAAAGGAGTACATTAGCGGTTTGCGAGAGTGGTCATTGCATGGCTCTCACCAAAGCTGCAACTGGTCTATTCTGTGCGACAAGGCACCATCGCTCGTCTTAGTCACATTTTGCAACAAGAAGTCGAGTTGGTCTCGCGCAGCTCCCGCATAGTCTAGTCCGTCCGCTGCCCCCTGACCCGTCCAGTTAGCGAGTAACACAGCAACACCTATGCTTGCTGGATCGCCAGCACTTCCATCCTTGATGAGGGGCTGGGGACCAGTGATATTTCCATTGGAGATACTCCTATTGGCGACGATGTTGTGGGCAATTGTAAACACTTCGTCGAGCGCAGTGGTTAAACTTGATGCGATTCTCTGTGGGGGTGGGACAGAATTGTGAGACATGACAGAGTAAGACGGCGCATTGAGCTCCAAGAGAGCCTCAGCATGCGTTCCGAACTCCCAACTGCATAAATAAAGGAGGCGAAATTAGAGAGATTCCTGCTCGAGCAGAACGGGGGAGTGAAACCACTAGATTGTGAATTTCCCAGCCCGTGCTCACCTGTACGCTGCACCCTCGGCCAGTCGGTCGCTGATAACGGATACTTGTGCACTTGTGAGGGACTGTGCTCCCACTTGACTGCACACACCCCACAAGATGCCTACCACAAAAAGTGCGGTTAGAGACATTCAACAGGTGGAGTATATAATAATGATTTGGGAAAAACAAGAATTCATCCCAGGGGCTGGCGTAGTAACATTTGACGGGCTTAAAATAACAACAAATGGGCCTGGTCCTATCCTGTCACCGTACATCAATGGTCAACGTGAGCGAATGAGCGGTTCCGAGATGGACGCACCGTAAATTGACGCCAAATAAAATAACGAAAAGAGTGGTATAAGAGTTGTGTCACAGCGATATGCTCCCTCCGCAAATTCTGTGTATAGTAGTAAAACGTCATTGATTGCAGCTAACGTCAGCATCTTTTTTTGTAATATCTGACGTGCGACTAACATCAGGAAAAAGCTACTTACCTAATTATTTGATTTTATATGCACGGGTTCTTATAGGTTCACTGGCATGGCACTTTACAAGTTAGCTGGAAACGTTGACAGCGCGCGAATCAAGATAAAAAGTGAGAAAGAGACTAGGACGGACCAGGACCAAGGGAGACACACGAGTGGTATGATTCTAAGCTAGATCCATCATCCCTACCCAGTAACGCCATGAGCCACTTCAATTCCCAAACTTTCAAGTGCACTATGCCCTCTCCCAACCCAATAAGTCATCGTATCCTTGTCACTGAACCACATTCTTGCATTTTGTGCACATGCGCCTGAAGGAACGTTCCCGGTAGAGATATTGGCGATACTAGATTCATCATTCCCAGTCTGGACAACATCCTTGGCGGCTCTCGCAACGTGACATCGCACTGCATCTTCCGCTCCCTTTCGCTGTTTGTCAGCAAGCTGTTTCGCTATTCGCAACTCTTTCTTCGCAAGCTTTTTCGCTGCGCGGCGGTTGATTGGGGGTGCGAAATCCTCGATAACGGCACTTGGATCCGAGGTTGAGACGGTAGCATTGATTTCTCCTGCAACCTCTGGAACCGCAGCGATGAGATCCCAAAGACCGCCACCTCGTATCCACCCAGCAACACTGCTCTGCTTCTTGATCTCATCCAAGATGCCTATAACTGCAAGAAGGGTGGGGTCATAGATCTCGGTAGGTCGAGATGATATGCGCGCTCTTTCTGTAGGGAGGATGGGGATCGAAGGCTGCTGCACAGGAGTCGAGGTAGAACCGACTACACTCAGATTTGAGTCTGAAGAGGATGATGATATATCTGTCGACTCGGTCTGTTCCGACACAGGTGTTGCATGTGCCTTCCGCTTCTTACGTGTGCGCATTTTTTGGCCTTTAGCTTTTGAGCCTTCTTCGGGAAGTTCGTTGTCAGTTGGCGGTATCGGTGGCAAGGCAGCTTTCGATTTGGCCTCCATCCTCTCGCGCTCATACCGCTGGAGGTCCTTTCCTCTGAGTGAGGAATCATACTCGGGTATGCAGACATGATTGTATGGCTGGAGACGGGCCTTGGCAGGAGAGTCGTCGAGGAGAAGGGTGGTCATGGCGGAGTGGGTCACAGAAGGAGCTAATCCAGTTTGTTCAGCGGCCCTGTCTGCCTCTGATCGTACCGCGATCTCTGCTGGGCTGGTGCCTAATGGAAGTAAAGTCCAGGGCTTTGTAAGGTCCTTGGTGGTCTGCGCTTTCCGGACTGTCAAGAATATCAGTAATGCCCGCATAACATTGCGAATCTTTGTGCAATACACCCAATAGAGATCAATTGGAAGGAGAGAAAAAATGCGATCCAATGATCCAAAGGCTGATAGTTAAATACTCACAATAATCATCCTTACTAAGTCCCAAACGTCCGCGGTCCCAGACTGCGACAAGCTTACTTTTAGCATCACCGAAAACCTTGTCGACCATGTCCGCCACACTGTGAGGCTGCGCAGAAGACCAGACCATGGTGTCCAGCCATTCTTGTGTCTCGGGTGCGAAAAGGTATGCGCGAAAGGCAGGTATATAGGGACGCGGCTGCACAGCACGAAGGCGCGATGCTTGGCCAGTATGATTCCCTTCATGGGTGACTTTCTGTCGCGTGCGGGAATTATGTTGAGACCGAATGAGTAGAGTGCCATTCAAATCCAGGATGAGAAGTTTTCGGGAGACGCGTGGATTGTCGACAATGTGTGATGGCTTTAAGGAGAGTGACATATACGCTGGATCTGGTTCCGCAGGTGGTGGGGGCGGGTTTGTCGGAGGCTTCGTCTGTGATGCAGGAGTGGGTGCTGTGTCGGGTGCTCTCCGGCGAAAGGAAGGCGGAGCGATGTACGGGGTAGGCAAGTCGGCTCTTTCAGCCCGAGTGTGGTATTGTCTATGCGGACTGTTGCTTCGTCGCCTCCCCTGTCGACGATAAGAACTCTCAGTAGGATAGTAGTCATCAGTATGTCTATGAGTGCGGGTGGGGGGCTGGTACTGGTTTTGGGCAAGATACGGATCATCGCGCCAGTAGTTAAATCCATGACTTGGCTGCGCATCTGGGTTATAGTATCCATTCGAGTAGTAGTCATGCGCATACGGTTGCGCGAAAGAGCTGCCGTAGCCCAAGTGGCTGGAATCATGGTGTCCATAGTTGCGCCGATCTTGACTTTGGCTGTAAGGTCGTCTTCCATTCCACCCGCGATTGTGCGACATGACCGATGGAAAGGGTGTCCGAAAGGACGCCCACGAACGGAGAGGGAACAGTTTGACTGACGGTGTAAAACAGAGAGAACACACAATAATGTGTGACACATTCAATACTCGGATAGCCTGTCACACCTTCAAGTTGTTCTCAACTCAGTCTCCAACCGTTGCATGGTTTGTGTGTACTACATAGTACGAGACTACGACAGGTACTGCTGTTTCGGCGATGTCTGCTGTCGCAGCCTGAGTCAGTGAAATTTCAGTGATCCCGTTGCTCAGCTCAGTGGCAAGTGTCAACAGGAACAGCGCACACTTCCCCATGTCAAGAGAAGTCAGTTCGTCAAATATTTATATTTATATTCATTACATTCCGTCTCGTATACATGACATATCGTACAACCAATTACCACGTTGTAGGACTGCAACGCGCCCGTAAGACCACTGTCAAAAGACAAAACAAGTACAAGCGACTCACCCAAAAGTAGAACCCTCCGGTACCGTCAGGAGCGGCAAAGCCTGTCCATCAGCGGTTTTCAAAAAGACACTATTACCCCACCACGTCTGGATGGTGTTCAATCCAATCGTGCCGTCATTAGGGTATTGGAGGCAGAAGAAGATCAAAATGATCGACACGGCCACCCCGGAGTCCATGGCAGCTGAGAGGACATCTGGTAGAAAGTTCTACTTAGTGAAAGGCAACGCGATGCCGTAGAGCTTCTTACAGTTGTACTTCGTCCACCACGAGAAGTGTTTACGCCGGATGACGTATTGGAAGATGAATCCAACAATTGCCCATGGGACATAGTTCACCGCACTCGCTGGGGGAATAGCCCCGATACCGCTGAAGATAACGGGGAAGCTGCACGCGAGTATTCTCATGGGAAACTTATATGCATTGGGGAAGAGAAAACGCACTTGACATAACGGATGAAGCTGTTTGGCCACTTCAAAGTGATTATCCATGCAACGACCGGGCAGAACGCGCCGATGAGGAAGAAATATACAAGCGCTTCGTGCAGAATAAGTACACAAAACTCAATCCATTCACGGAGTACGCACCGTGATAGACCTGGCCTGATGAGAACTGTCTCTGTGGGCCAATGACTCCCCAGATGAAGCTCGCAGTTCCGAACACTTCTGTATTGGGGCAGATAAATCCGTTTTTCTGAGTTGGGCTGCAGATATCTGGAATGTTGGTAAACATCCATGCTTGCACACCGAGCTGCACCGTTCCGGCAATAACAGTAGCCACAACTTGACCTGCACGGCAGTCAGTTATCGAACGCATGACGGCGGGGCGAAAAAAATCATTCACCCCAGAACATTGTCCGCGGAGGAATTTTCATGTAGTGACCAAGTTTGAAGTCAGAAGCAAAGGTGAGAGCTGCGGTCTTCGAGTTAGAGAAAGTAAATTGATTGGTAGGTCGACTAACCTTGGTACATGGTGATGTACCCCCAGGTCTTAAACTGCGCAGACAATACATTAATTCACTTCCGGGTGTCGCAAGACATTCTTACCATCATCATTGCAAGGGGCCTGATATGACTTTAGTATTGTTAAAGTAATGGCTATCTTGCGACTCACCTGCCAGGAAGTGCATATCCAACGACTAGTTCAGTTATAACGCTGTTGATGTCAGTATAATTAGGACGTCGCACTTGTCTATTCACTCACTTCAATCCAACTTGCTGGTTGGTGATGGCTTGGATCATCCCGATGGGTACAACGTAGAAGAATGCTGTGAAAGGATATTAGCTTTCCATTCCTCACAATACGACGTGCGTTAGTCACCAATGAGCAAGCACAAGACGAAAGCCCAAACAGGGAATTCAGTGTGCCAAACCTCAATAGTAATTACACCAATCACAAACATCGACACTGCATACTGGTCAGCGAGACGATCAATAATGTTTCGAGGTGTAGCACACCCAAGATAATCATGTACCACCACTCTGGTACCTGTCTGTACTTGGACATGAGCCTGGCGTGGATGTCCGGCTGCTCGTGCATCGAACGTCTGCTCTGGATCCAAATTTGCTTGCGGAAAAACAGGAACGCGTGCATGAGCGTTGCGGTGATGGCGGCAAATGACAAGCCATAAGACATTGCGAAGGTCGTTCTGAATCGTGATGAGTTTTTGACGAGGTAAGCGAAAACAATAGAAATAGCGCACGAGAGGAATAAGGGGCTGTATTCCTGGTATGCTGTCAAATTAAGAGAGGCATCCGAGTTAATGATGCGGCTGATATTGTATGAGCTGCCAGTGTTGTCGAATGATGTTCTCGAAGAAATTCTAGTCGCGGCAAACCATGTTATCAGAATACATGGGCACGTAGTAAAATGACACATACGGCATATATTTACTGTCCCAGGTGTTTGTGTAGTACAGTGCCGGGACAACAAGCCCTACACACCTTCAGCAAGTGAAGGACACTGAAAAGTAAGAATGCTTACAGAAGAAGAATACAAATCCAACTGCGACATTTGCCTCAGCCCACCCTGTACATAAACGAAATCAAGTCCAAGTCCACGAAAGAAAATCTTCCACGTACATGGTGTTGCTGTGTGATAAGTGGTAGAGTATAACTTGAGCTCGTCTCTGACAAAAGCTATTTAATAACTTACCAAGCGGACTGCCTGGGGTTCAACAGTTAGGACATAATCATGACAAAGCGATGAAACACCTACCAATGTAAGTAATCTGAGCCCAATCGAATGTGATCATGCTCATTCCCATTCCGCTCACATATCCAAACATCTGATTAACCACGATGTTATTTGGCGCAATCCAGCATACCCATGAGAAGTAAGACAGGCCCATGAACAGGTATCCCGGCATAAAGTACCAGAGAACACCACACGCCCATGCATAGAAGAAGAAGCGTTCACGGGAAATTCCACCACGGCTACCAATACCGGCGTAGGTCTGCGAATGGAGGGTGTTGAACAGAGCACATGTCACGAGGTTGGCAGGCCATACTGTGTGCCAAGGTGTGAGTCAAAGTCAGAAGGTGGGAAAGAAACTGCATCCGTACTCATCGAAGGAGGTTGCACGAGGAATCGTCGCAAAATGCCACCGATCGAAAACCCGATGAGCTGAGTGGACATAACCAACATCCATTGGTCTGCCGCCACAATGACATCGGCACAGCAAACGCATCACGGACCACAGATTAAGTCCGCACATAACATGTGAACGTAAAAAGTCCGGGGACCCCAGAAGATCGCCAAGACAGAATTGGATAATGTGATATATGGGGATAGATGTCGAGCGTTAATGAAGGACAGCAGTGCAGTATGAAATACATAAATTCCGTGAGTGATGGTGCTGAAACACTTGCGCACAAACTCACAACTAAAATTGTAGACTTCTCCATAGTAGACTCGTTGAACCGCGATAATATCGGTCTGAAAGTGACATCGTGTGAGTATAATCCTATGAGTTCACAGCTGAGAGGCGTACAGCATAGGCAGCTGAATTTCCCAGTAAATCTTAAAGCGGCAATGATATAGTTGAAGTACGTACAGTATGCACCCACGGAGGCCATGATAGTGACCAAGACATGCTCTTTGATCGAAAACGGTCCAGGGTTCAGATGCATACCGAAGATGCGGATATTTGGCACGGCCTGTTCAAGTCAAGCGCGGTTCGTTGTCAATGATTATTGCAAAAGGAAACAAAACATGGAAAAAGAGAAAAATCATTGACTTACCTTTGCCCAAGCCTTGCCTACAGGGAAAGACAACAGTTGCGCTACAATACCTGAAACAGACACAGAAGGGTACCGGAAGAAAAAGAATTGGTTTAGGCCAGCAATCAAGATGGCCCATGCGAGGCCTGCGGATGACGTCGATCAGCGCCCAAGGACTCTCTTGACGGAGAATAACAATGAAGCATACCCATAACCCATGCGCGGAACGTGTTGCAAGGAATAGATGGGTCATCCGTGTTAGCGACGGCACTACGGACCTCTGGGTATGGTGAATCATCCTCTGCGGAAGTCGTGAAGTCGTGTGCTAATAAAAATAATTACGGGAATGTTTACCGAGGACTCCGACAATGGCCCCTTCACGATCAATATTGGGATCATCAAAGTCAGCAATGGTCAAGAGGACCTCTGTACAACAAGGTAAGCATTGTACTAGGAGAAGGACCAGACCGAATTACCTTCAGCCCTGGCATCCTTCTCGAAATCGGTTGGACTGTACCGTGATTCTTGAAACTCGACCGTCGTCATGACCGTAGCTGGTACGGCGATAGCAGAGAGCGAAAATATTGAAATGATTTTGAGTCGAGCCCGTGGGCCTCTTAAACTGCTTCGGGAGCAGATTCGTAAAAGTTCTTGGCTGATGATAAGCGACTGGTAGTCTGTTATGCACGAAGATTCCTTGGTAACTAGCGCGTGAGCTTTCATATACGAATTTAAAGGGGCTGGACATATCGGGCAAAAACTGAAAGAAGACAGACGTCCACGGCATTGAGGAGAAGGTGTATAAATAGTAGTATGATGAGTAAATCCGGGCGTAAAAAAATCAATTTCCAGGCCCGCGAGAGCACTAGGTGTATCGTTCCATGCTGCTCAGCTATTTTTGCTTGTTCGGAAGTATATCAAGGAGGTTTGGCGGATCCCCTGAGAACAAGAATTACACTTCGGTTTACAGTGACCGAGATGGGATGCGAAGAGACGTTGCTCACCTACGTTATCCTTTGTAGTTCAGTTACGAGAACTTGCAACGAGATCCAGCCGGGTACCAGGTAAATCACTGGCATGAAACAGCTTCCGATGAACCCGAGCATTAATTCAATCTAGTTTCAACTTGACCGATCAACGTTCGGAACGATACGCATACAATGAGTGCAGCATTTTGCGCCCGCGAATTGGATATTAACCCACATGGTCAGATATTATTGGCATATATGGACATGTGGGTATCGATTATGCGGATGTGTTCGCACCCTAAGATGGGAAGCATCTAGGTAGTTATCCTCTTTGAAGCTGTATCGTGTAATAAACCGAGGATAAGTACGAAATAACGGAAGCCGCCTCAGTCCTTATCATAGATACGTCGACGAGAACGGACGCCAAACGCGGCAGATCTGAGCATATGGCTTACCCCTTGTGCGGCCGCCTCAGGTCCACCAACACCGTTTCCGCGTCTGAAATTTGTTGCTCAAGCGCTTGATTATATGATACAGATCAGCCATCATAGTATAGTTATACCTCCTAAGGTTCCGTGAGCGAATATCACAAATACATACATGCCAATACGCACATTAAGCCCTATCTACTTGATCCGACAATTGAATTTCGTAGACCAGCAGGCGCAGACGGCGGGAGGCGTGGCGTAGGAGGACCTGAAATAGATTTCTTGGCTTCCTGTTGGGCTGTCAATCTGTCCGAGATACACGATGGGCGTGGGGGTGGCGGCGTAGGAATAGGCAAAACAGCAGCGCCAGAATGCGCCAGCGATGAGTCACCTTTTTGGGCTTTTGGCTGTCTGCTATCGGGAAGTGCATCTTCTTCCAGCTTCCGCTTCGTCCCAGAAGTGTCTGGGACCTGGAGCCCCTTGACGAAGTCAAGTAGCGTCTTGGCGACCCGGGAGTTCATTCGGATATCCACATGCTCTTCGCGTACCAGCTCCCGCATACGCCCTATCTTCTCTGCGAGCGCACGCGGTTTCAACTTATCTTTCTCGACAGAGATCAAGATACATATAGCGATGAACTCCACCGGCGAGACACGCCAACTGGATTGGAGGAACAGAGGACACAGATCTCGGTCTCCGACGAGCTGCGAGAAGACCCGGAAGGTGTCATGGATGCACAAGATGTAGAGTTCGTCCTCCATAATGTCGTCGTCGTCACTTGCTTTCTTTTTGTTTTTGCTTCGCGTGGGTTTGTGCAACCATGTGTCTATCTGTGCAACTGTACCCACGGATGATATGGAGGGGTACTTCGCAATGCCATAGAGCGCATGAGCGATGCACCGGAAGTCACCGCCCCGAGAACGGTCCCAATCTAGGGTATCGCCGCCCAGAGGCTTGTCTTCTCCGAAATATTCTACTTGTAACTTTCGGACGAAGCTAGCGATCGGGGTATTCACCACCTGCAATTTCTCTAAGAAGAAGGTAAATTGAAAATGCATGCGCAAATCAAGCATGCGCTGACCGGCAGGGGTAAGGGCCATCCCAAGTTGAACTCTCTGGATTTGAATGAGTGATGAAATAATGGAAAGTGACGTGTAAGGGCCCACCTGGAAAATTTCACGTTCTTCAGAATCTGCAAGGTCCTGATATTCTACGCATACGATCTGTTTGTTCGCAAATATTCGTCGATATCTCTCAGGAAGAATGCGACCTGCAGAGCGCCCCATTTGGTTAGCAGCATTCAATTTATACCAGTACTTGTCGCTGCTTTGTCTATATCGTGGGATGTTCACAGAAACCAGGAAATTGATATTGATATTTTTACTTACGGGTCTTTGTCTATCAGGTGTTCATGGCAATTAGAAGTGAAACAGAACCCAAAAAAGATACTAACGGGGAATCTAAGCAGTCGTGTAAGCTCCTGTAGCATAGAACAGCAAATTTGACCAACCTGTCCATCCATGAACCTGGGGTTCCAAACAGAAAATGTCTATCAGTTGTTCAGCGAAATGGATAATCGAGGAAATATACCGTTGTATTGAGGTGAGCCGTTGCTTTCCGTCGACACACGTCTTGGTTTCTGAGCCATCTTCATGTTGGTGCGAAACTGGAGGACAAAAGATAGCAATGGATACCATAGCGTGTTAAGTGGTACACAATGTGCTGAACGGTTATGCTCACCAAAGATAACGGGTGGAATATAAAAATTGCGAAGTATGGAGTCAATGAGGCCTATTTGTTTCGTTTCCGACCAGACAATATCTGCAAGAACACGGACCTAGTCATTCCGACTACAAGGGATCATATCAAAGTATTCGACAAACCTCTCTGATACTCCGGTTCCAAGTTGATGTCGTTGCCAATGATTTGCTCTACAAATAAAGAGTGTCAACCAGGTCTTATCAGCAAAGGCATTGCATGCGGTCAGCATGTGAGAGCAATGAATGACGTACCATAGAGAGCCTGGGTCGTGTACGTCGTCGCACGGGGGAGCTTGAGGACATTCCTGAGTTTGTAGCCGCCATTTGACGCCTTGCCTCCTTTCTTGGGGCGTGTGCTGCTGGACTCAAGTTCGTCGAAGAGTTCATCGCCCGCTTCAGAGTCGGAGCTCATAGTCAAAACGAGGAGAGTCGTCTGTTGAAGAACGTTGATGCTGACCTGTTCCCGACCTTTCGTGGAAAACCGAGGGAAAACAACGACAACGTCACATTCATGGTATTGAGTGGCGGTGCAAAAACCCGGAGTTCGTTCCACTTTGAGCCATTATCCCTCCTTGACAGCAACAATGTTCAATGGCAGCTCAACTTCTTCAACATTCTCGAAACCAACCTCAAAGGCCCCGCTGCTGTCTTCACGTTCAGCAACCACTAAACGAGATTCACTAATGGCAGAGCTCGAACGGGGTGAGTTCAATGGCACTCCCTCTGAGGGAGCACGCCTTCGGGGTGCTCATCTCCAGAGAAACCTGACCACAAGCCAATTGCACAGACCCACAGCACTCGACCGCAAAGCGCCAGCAGCGTTCCAGCGCATTTACCTCGCACATGGCACATGCCTCGCTTGAGCGCCAGCTGCTTGCCGCACAGGCCACCAAGCTCGAACTCGAGACTAAACTCCGTGAAAAAGATGTCGCGATCGAGAGGCTGGAAAGAGATAGAAGGTGGCTCGCGGAGAGAGAGGAGAAAGAGCGCGAGGAAAAATTGCAGGAGCAGTCGGAGAGGGAAGAGGAAAAGGTTTGTCATTTTCGCATGTGTCCTGACGATCTTACACCGTCGTTCTACAGCGTAAGGCAGACTTGGAACTTCGGACACTACGCGGAGCGGTCGCTTCCCTTCGAGAGAATGTTGCTGAACTCGAGGACGAACATTCAAGTCTTTCTCGCAGCCACTCACAATTGTCCGCCTCTCACAAAGCACAATCTTCAGTTCTCGCTCGCCAAAATGCTTCGTTGGAGCAGGAAGTCGCAGAGCTTAGAGTACTCGCCGAAGAGAGAGGTGCGGCCATCCAGGGTTTACAACAACAGTTAGACGACGCTCATGGTGCCACTGACTCTTCTGTGAGAAGTACCAGTGACAATGAGAATTGGAGTGTTGTGCGAGACGAACTGCAGCGACAAGCAGGATACCTTCGTTCTCTTGAGTCGATGAACGCAAAACTCACGACTGAACTCGCACGGTATAAAGACCGGCACGCCAGTCTAGAAGTACTTCGAGAAGAGAAACGCGCATTGGAAAGTAAAGTGGCCATGATGGAGGGACTCCGAGAGAAGGTTGTCAAGCTTGAAGCTCAAGTTGAAGCAGCTCGACGGGAGCGGGAAGATTGGCAAGTACAACCCAATACCCTGATGCGAACGCTAATGTTATGTATTCTAGGGCAAGCAAAACCAGCGAATCGAGCACATCATCACAAACGTCCATCTCCGTTGTTCAGAACCTTTCAGCATTACGTCTAGAGAACGCACGATTAATGGAAGAACACGGCGCAAACATGGCGCTTCTTCGCCGTCGCGAGGCCGAGCTATCTAGTGTCGAAAAACACACATCTGAGGCTCGTGAAGCTGCAGATGCCCTACGAGCAGAGGTGCAAGCATTGAAAGAAAAGGTAGTAAGACGAGAACAACGGGCTCAGCTGGCAGAAAGAGAAGCGAGCTTCCTTCAGGCACTCGTCGTAAGTGTTTGCACCCTGTAGCGTCTCAGTAGCTCACTGCCTGATTTCAGGCCAGTTTCACTGCTGAGGAATCAGCTGCACGCGAGTCACCAGCTGCGGATAATGCTCTTCAGCAGCGCATCCAACAGCTTGAGCAGTCTATAACCGACTATAAATCTACAAACTCTCAGTTACAGAGTGCGCTGGACGCTGCCGATGCTGACAATGCCATCGGAGGACCAAAACGCACACGCAAAGATCTCGTGCGCGAGATTGACACACAGAGAGCATCAGCAGACAAAGCAACGAAAGGCATGATGGCAACACAAATTTATCTAGTTCCTCACTCAATGACATCCATTACAGATCTTCAAGAAGCTCAAAGAACCCTGACGCAACAAGACGACAAGATCGAAGAGCTGGAACAAACGCTGTTTGAGCTCCGCGGCAAAATTGGTGCCGGAAACCACGTCCCGCCAGGGATGCGAGTGCTGTGTCTGCGAGATAATCCGGTGCAGCAGTGGACTGATCTCCGACAGTCTGTAATGGACCGCCTTAAGGGTGAAAACGAGGCGCTCATGAAGCGCTTGCATGAGCTTGAGAGCAGCGGTGCGGTGGTGGCCGACATACAGGCACCGCGTGATGACCTAGTTCCAAGGGAAAGCTGGGAAGTGCTCGATAAGGAAAAGAAGGAGCTTGAAGAGGTGGTGAAACAGAAAGAGAAGAGGCTCTTGCGGTTGCAACAGGTGCGTGCACCGTATCAGGCCTCCCTACGGCTTCTCATGGAAGTTGATATACCGCGAACGTGGTGCGGTAGGTGTTCACTGCAAAGAGCGCCGAGTTCCGAGAGACGATTGCGTCGATACTGGGGCTTAAGCTTGCGTTTTACCCTAACGGACAAGTGCGAGTGACGTCGATCTACGATCTTTCTGCGTCATTTGTGTTCCAGCCTTTGACGAAACCTGGCGAGAACGGGGAGGGAGCAAGGATGCAGCTCATTGCTCAGGGTGAAGGTGGTCCACAAGATCTCCCACAGTTGATGCGATTCTGGGTGAATGAGGAGCAGTGCATACCTGGGTTCCTGGCAAGTGTAACGCTGGAGTGCTACGACAAGGCGAAGAGGGAGGTCGGTACCGAGTTGTAGTTCTTAGCAACTGCAATTACTTGTCTTATGTCACCCTTGCGATGATCTTGAGGATCCGATCGGGAATTGTAATATTTTTTCTTCGGAATATTTTTTTTTTCAAATTTGAATGAAGTTGCTGGTTCACCATCTCTAGATCGGTATGCATGATCTGCTGAGTGGTTGAGTATGTCTCTCGATTTCAATTCTTCGGTGATGGCTGATTCATGGCAGACCTTGGCAGACTCTTGCAAGTCTTGCGTAGTGTGACTAGGAGGCATGTCGTTCAATGATCATAGGCTCATTCCAGCAGGTCCTATTCGAATTCCTGCTGTTCCCGTTGTCCCCTCGCAAACATCAAAGCGCCGCACCCGGATCTGCACCCAGTGCGGTTTGGTTTTGCCACAAGATTTTCCGTGGACGGCTTGTGATGACTGCCAATTAAACATCACGCGCCTCCGAGCGGACGTGCCTACGCCTGGGCAGACTCGCCGGGTCAACCAGCACATAGCGAGTTTAGCTCAATCTGTGAGTTTTTGTGTCGTAGCATATATCTAGATGTATCATCATCATGATCCTGACTATAGTCCCTTGGGGTCACCTTACAGGGAGGGATCTTCTCGACTTGTGTTTCATGCCTAACAGCCGTCGAAGTACCACGAATCAACTTGACCCTTTACCGTGACTTAGTCTGCACCACATGTCGAATGCAGCAAGAGGGCACGAAACTGAAGCCCACAAGGCGCATCAATCCAATTGCGACCACCGCGCATCCGCGATCACCCCCTCCACTTCAAAGCACATTCCCCGGTGTCCGCGGTCCACCCAACACGTCTTTCTTCAACTCCCGCGGAGAACTCGTTGTCCCACCCCCTCAGGTCGTTCCAGTGAGTATTAATGAACTTTTTCCTTATTATACGAATTCCCCTCATGATTACCGCCAGACCGACATCCCGCCCATTGCTCCAGTGCGTGTGTGTATGCGCTATGGTTGCGGCGTGCGACTAGAGCCCAACCAGCTTTTCAACTTCTGCGATGGGTGTTTGGGCTTGGGGTTCGGTCGTGTACCGCCTTTACCATCCCCTCCCCCCAAGCACCATCCGAAACGCATAAAGAGGGACGAACTTCCGTCGGCGGCGCTCATCTCGAAGGTGAAGGTAAATCGGTGTTTTATGTGCGTTGTCTGAGATGAACCTGATGGTCATTTGAAGCGGGATATAGATACTGCGCAGAGGGGTAAGGCTCTTGTGCAGCCACCAGGGAGGAAGTCTCCAGAACTTGGTACAGGCAACGATGATCTGAACCTTGGATTGGTATATCCTGAGGTTAGTGAGATATCGAGTCTAACATTATCAAGTCTGAGCCGATGCGTAGGATGAGGAACTTGCAGCACAGAGTTGCGTCGACTCAACGGCAATGAGGGTCGACGATTCTGTCTCACGTTCAGAGCCTAACTTGGGACCTGGACGTTCGCATCTTTCACCTCTGACCCTCACCACCACTACCACCCGTTCTCCAAGCCCTCAGCCATTAAAAGTCAGTTCGAATTGAGAAATACTATGTGCTTGCACTAAGGATCCTTTTAGCGCTCGTGTGAAACGCTGGGGTGTGGGGGAACCGTCTCTCCGTCAGCTACATGGCAGAGGTGTTACAAGTGCAGCTTGCAGCGCTGGAAAGAGCGTCAGCAGGCAGCCATTGCTGCAAGTTCAACTGTGGGCTCTGCTTCAGAAATCGGTGAGGCCATGGATGGTCATTTGCCTGCGTCACTAGAAGCCAAAGTGGTGCATAAAAATTCGATGAGCAGAGAGCCGGAAGCGGTGCCTTCGCATTCGCAGGCAGCAGTCCTTAATGCCGTAGACAATCTATCGTTATCAGAGCTTCCTGACGGACAATGTGTCAATGATTCCGGAGAAGCTGCGACAACTTCTGGTACACTCAACATCGAATGCGGCAGAGACTCTGGCATGGAACTTGAATCTACCCAGGTTTCAATCCCTGGATGGGACAGCGACTTGACGGACCTCTCTTCGGAAGACGACGGTGTAACAGAAAGTGATTCAGACTCGGATGCCGAAGACTCGTCCATGATCAAGATTCGTATCCCTGTGCTCGCGTCTCGACTTCCTAGCAGTAGCAATGTGCGCGTGTGTGCGATCAAGCGCTGCAACATTGCATTGCCTCGGGAATACCGATGGAAGATCTGTGATTCGTGCCGCAGATACCAACGGGGGTACCAGAAGATACGTATGGAGAAAGCACGGCGTCGTATGTTGGAATTTTGTAAGTACACTCTCGTGTTCACATCGCCGAGCCTGAGCCTGTGTCATTTTAGCGCAGATAGAGCACGAGTCTGCTGACCTTCTCAAACCTCCTCAAACTGAGATCTCTCTCCTGCAGGTAGGACTTTTCAAAGGTTTTTTTCTGTCGCCATCCACGGCTGACCATACACTCAGCCACAGAATAACGAGAAAGCCCCAGAAGGTTTGCGCCTCTGCGCTGTTCCTCGCTGCCGCGCAAACCTACCAGAGAGTAATTACCGCTGGAAATGCTGCCGAGCCTGCCGCACGCGTGCTCGTGACGACGCGAGACGATCGTCCATGGGAAACCTCATGGATTTGGAGGACCCAGTGGAACAGTCTTCATCATCGGGCATTTCCTACCCTACGTTTCAGAATCGCAGCGTGCTGTTGTCAGAGTTTAGCGCGATGTTGAGGCGGTTTGTGGAGGCCCAGATCTTATACTTGCGCGTGAAACTTCAGACAGTAGGCGAGAAAGCGCTGTCGAGGCTTGATGCCGTACTTTTTGCATTTGATGGCGAATATTCGACGGTGACTGGCCAGCGGGGACATCACGGTACCGATGGGCAAGATAAGTCTGGTCCGGAGAAAAGTCAGGTGGCGAGAATGCAAAAGGAAGCTACTGCGGTCGTTGAAGAGCTTAATGGTGCCCTCCTCGCGGAATTCAAGTAAGTTTTTTTTTAGCCCTGCGAGCTGCGGTCGGATGGGTGATATTGCCTTTCCTGTAGGCCATTGGAAAGTTTTGTGATCCAGTCTGGCGGGGTTATCGCGCGGTATAATTGTGCCCTAGAGTTGATTGTCCCACTCCGCCTTCTCCCGAAAGAAAAAGACTCGAAGGATACCGACACATCCGAAAATAGCACATCGTCATCGCATGTCCCGTACATGAAGCCAATGTCAGGGGAGCTAGAGGTTGCAGTTGTTCCCGATGAGTCTCACCGTCTTTTGCTGGGTCGACGGATAATTATCCGATTCCGCATGCTTGGCTAGCTAGGCGTCTCTTATACCTTATAGCTGTAGCTAATTTACATTAATTTTACACTACGTATGAATATTGACACCCGACCAGAATATCAAGGCAGTTATTAGCATACATGTTCTGGTAGTCACCCCATGCAAGTTACAGAATGTGTCGTACAACTTGTTCCTTATGCGCTGCTGGCGGAGGCGAGGAAGTGACTTCTACCGTACGTAATCGACTCCATCGTTTAAAAGCTAAAACTATCTCCCGAGTCCCACTGTGCAGGCCGCATCAGGCTTCTACGGTACCTGTTCTACTTGTATGGTCTGCACGGGAATCAGGATCGCGGCGTCGGGGTTCCGGGGGTGCACAGCGTTCGTTTTGCAAAGAACGTACCTCAGATAACTTGACACCGTCACGGTTGACCACACGTTTTCGCTAATCATCCAACGACCTGATGAACCCACGCAAAGTCAAAGGTGACCATGTGTGGTCTGACTAAATATAGATGCGACAACTCCGTTTCTTCGCGCTCTACTCACGCACCAGCTGGTGTGGACTATAGTCCAATCAGATCACCATGAGGTTTCTCGCAAGCCTTAAGTCTACTGTCTTTTTAGTCGCGGTAGCTTGTGCTGGTTCCACATCTGCGCATTCAGATGATGTTAGCGGTCTCTACGCTTTGGTGAAGAGGCATATGCCGAACCATTCTAATGCGTTCGCGTTTAATCTGTCGACAACAGCCAGCTCAGACCTGGACACGTTCACAGTGCGTAGTGCTTCCCATGATGAAGGAGATGGGAATGCAGAGATTTACATCGAGTGCACAACCATAAACGCTTGTGCAAGAGGACTATATACGTGCGTGAAATTTTGGCTATTTAAGCAATCCGGCTTGTCTCAATTCACTATTAAACCAGCTATGTCACAGAATTTGGTGGTGTGGATATCTGGTGGACGGGGTCGCGACTTGATCAACTCCCTCATAAGCTTCCCGCCGTGAAGGAGCCAGTAACTCGAAGCGCCATC